>VUQH01000079.1:9073-22227 GCA_015106775.1 Etroplus canarensis | reverse complement strand
AATTAAAGTATACAATTCACTTTTTAGGGCAGCTAGACCACACTCAAAACTCAGTTGTGTCTTTAATTCGTGATATTTTATAGTATTGAAAAACCCACTCACTAGTTTGCAATTGATTCCAGTGTTGTAAGGGTAAAGGATGAGACTGTAGGCTTTTTGTTGCTCAGGGCTGGAGTAGCACGATGAGATTTTCCCATTGAAGGTGACCTGAATATTCAGTTGTTTGGTCAACAGTGGAACTTTTTCATACTGAGGAGGGTCCTGATGCAGAGAGACCAGAGGGTTAGTGTTCAGGTTCTTTACACAATATTCACATCACATCTCTGACAAAATGAAATGCCTAGAACCCAGCTGGTGGTAAATCTAGCCTTGTGTGACCTTGACTTTTGAACCCACAATCTTGTAAATATTGTCTTACAAGAAGATGAATGACAATATTATCTACCCATCGTAGGTATTAAACACAAAGTCCCAGCAAGCAAGTCAGCTCCTGCGGTGGTATATTTTCTAACGATATAAAGATGGACAGGCCCATGAACGGACAGATTCATGGACCCATCTTGAAAATGGTGAGTCTACAGTCTTAAATTTTATTTAAAGAACATCTAAAAACTTTTGCAAATACAAACTTGAAAAAAACCTGGTGTTTAATTTTGTTCACCTTAAACAGCAGTGACAAGTATAAACGTTTTACCTCCTGCTGTCTGCTTACCTGAAGGTACTGGATCGAGTCCAGAGACAGATCGGTGTCAGATAATTTAACACTGACGTCACCTTTAGCCAGGTTAACAACCTGCAGGAGAAAATTCCCTGCAGGTGCAGGCTCCACCACAGTTTTCTAGCAGAGAGAGAAGGACATTGTGCACCATAATGAAAAATAACTGTCAACACTGCAGCTTAAATCAAGAGAAATCAAAATCATATTGTGTATGGAGACAAATATTGCCAAAAGAGATTATGCTATAAATATTAGATTAAGTTGCCATTCTGGCACGCACTTTAAACCTGCAAGCTGCCAACGTAAGTATATCACTCAACTATGAGGATGTTTTGAGAATTGGATGTTTAGGGCAATCAGAGCTTTGGTGAGTGTAGGTGCTTTTCTATACCAAGAGGCAAGATCCATGATGGTTGCTCATACGTACCACAACGTTCACCTCCACCAGCGTGGCTGCTACGAAGGCCAGTGCTGCAAAAACCATTCCTGTGGCCATTTTCCTCAGAGGCCTGAAGGCAGAGAGAGTCGTAGAGAGAGTAATGACGTCATGATAAGACACAGAGGACTGAAATGATTGTATGATGAAGCAAATGTAACCACTGCAATGCTAAGTGATTTGTCAACATATGTTGAAAAGATTGAAGTATTGAAGCAATGATGACTAAAGTTGAATGAATATAAATGTCAAAATAAGAATTAATTGGGTTGGAAATAAGTAACTCTTTGAATTAATACAACTAACGACAATGTTGAACAAGTAATAATGTAATGAGTATTGAACTAATTAAGATTTGAAGTGTGACTTTTCTGCTGCAAAGCTAAAGAAATCATTATGCAATGGAACTCAGAAAAGAGAACTGGAAACGGCTGGCTGGATGGTCCCAGATTGTGCAAAGATGTCTCCTGTACAAAAAGGGAAAGTGCAGTAGGCACAAGCATCAATCATAGACGGTATGGAAAATAACTGGCTGGATTGATAGAAATGGTATCAGGTATGGGGGATGGACAGCTGCAAAATATATAAATTGTGATGTTTCCCCTTTAAACGGGGGATTTGAGCGTTGCAGTCTACGAAAGTCAAGGTATGCTGTACGAAGTGTCCAAGAACTAGAAAGACCAATTGCAGAAGGGATCTTCAACTCTGCCCACAGCAGTCCTCTGAGGAGGACTCCCCAGCTGTGGACTGGAATCAGCTGTAGTGAGATCTCTTAAAATCCCCTCTGCTACACAATGGAACAGAGCCCTGAATCTTCTTGGATTCCGTACTGAATCAAGGACCTGCTGGACCTGTCTCCATCCGCAGGAGCGCCTCACCTCCTGTCTTGGCCGGTCAGGAGGGACCGGGACGCTGCCCCAAAAGAAGATCACCAGATTAAAACCAAGCCCAGCCAGCTGATTTAGGGAGAGTTAGGGAAGAGAGTACTATAGCGTAACGGTTTAAATTTTAAGTTGATTTGGTTTATGCAAAAATGATTTAGTGCTGATGCTTGGCCATTGCTAAATTGCTTAATAAATTTATATTCCTGCATTTAAAGAATTGATTCTGACTATTCACTAAATCTTCTCAGCATAGTAAAAGCTAAGTTCATGTGTAAAAGTTACATCTGTAGGTTCTGAAAGGTTGGTCTAATTGTGAGTCCACCAAGATCAAATCAGCCCCTTAGGGCGAATTATCCTCGTCTTTAAAACCTATCCTAGCACTTTACCAATTGCCTGTGGTCCATAAGAGGGAACCACTGTAACTAACGTGCTCGGTCTCCACCTGGCTGTCTTGGCTACCAGCCAGGCTGGGTGACTGGGGGAAGCAGGGTAGACGTTAGGATTGAGAGTGGTCAGACAGCTAGGTGTGTCCCTCATGACCATCTTAAAAGTACTCCAGGAAATCTGGTAGGGTAATACCCATCAGACCAGGAGACCGGACCCTTTAAACGGAGAGCTGGATTAGCACTAGTCCTGTATTGGGCCTGTGCTACAACCCCCGGGACCTTAACACTATCAAAACAGCCATTTTTAACCAAAAAAATCTCTAGAAGCCATTTAACATATTAGAGCCCTTTAATAAAGGTGACACAGCCTACATTAACCTAGTATTAATGAACCTATCAATATAACTACTGATTACCCTGTAGTAAACTTTTTATGAATTTTGACACTTTAAATTTGTATTTTTATTCGAACCACACAATGGTTTTACTCCTTTTAAGAAATTATTGAAAATAGTGAAATTTAATTATCTTTATTACCAGCATAATTGAAGTGTCCCTGTAGTGTAGTAGTTTACACATTCGCCTTACAAGCTAAGGGCCCCTGGTTCAATTCCAGGTGGGGACACAAGCCCCTCTCACCATGGAGGGTTGTGTCAGGAAGGGCATCCAGCGAAAAATTCTACCAAATTACCAATGCGGATTAATCCACTGTGGCAACCCCTTGGGGAGAATACAAGGGAGCAGTTGAAGCTACATATATTATTACCAACAAAATTGAACAATTTTGAAGTGAAGGGAGTGAAAATATGAGCATGTATAAGGCCACTGTGAAACAGGGGCTTTAAGGCCATGCAGGCCACTCTGAGTCCTGTGTTTGAGCAAATTAATTAATCAATTTTAAAATATTCTACTTTGATAATAAATTTAATTTAATTTTTAATTTTAATTTTCTTTTATTAGCTGGGGTCTTATTTGTGTGTACAGATCCATGCTAACTACCGCTTTCGAGGTTCATCAAAATTAAGAGGATGAGGCACCAGGTAGGCTATGATGCATATTTTAGTTGATAAAATTTTAGAGCTTTTTTCTTAATTCAGTGTAGGCTGCACATTTTTAGAGAGCCTAAACTATAACTAGCAAGGCTTAATTAAAAATAAAATCTTAAAAAATAACCACTGTTCATTTTAATATTCATGCACATCTAGATTTTTGTCAGGGCCACTGACAGTGGGCAGAAGAGCCACATGCAGCTCTGGAGCTGCAGGTCTGAGACCCCTGCTGTAGGGTGTGAACAACAGAAAGTCAGGCAACTCCAAAAAGAAACGAGATCCACTAAAAATATGACTTATGAAATTTTAGTCTAAAACATTCACAGTGTTTTGTTTTTTGCTAAGCACGTGTTTTTCTACAGCTTTATCATGATGGATCATGTATAAAAACAGGCTTTTATTGATGCATTAGCATGAATTTCTTTCTCACCTTAAATAAAATAGTTAACCAATGTATGAGCCATCAAACTAAGAAAAACAAAAGTGCACTATATTATTACTAAAATAAATATCCTGTGGAAGACCAGGAATACACAATCCGTCGCTGTACTTAAATCTAAGTCATTCTTTTTGAGATGATCATACCAGTCCTTCTCATTTAAAAAGAAGACCAGCCAGTCTGGAACTATACAAGCAATTACTGTCATGGTCTCCTGAGTTTCCTTCTGTCTCCCTCTCGTCACTCTTGCGTGTCGTAAGCCTGCCAAGTTTTACCTCCAGGAAAGGTTCTGCCTTTGCCTAGTTGTTACCTTGCATTCAGGTCATGTTCTGCTGCTCTTTGCAGACACCCTGCCTGGACTTGCTGCCTCAACACCTGCCTGACCCACTCTCACACCCCTCAAGATCTGGAACACTGGAGCTAAACCTGGCCCGTGAGCCACCACTAATCTTATTCAAGGGTCTGCCTCTCATTCACCTCCACTGTGTGCATTGGAACTTTGGACGGATTACAAATGGACCTTCTCAAGCCCTCAAATAAACTATGTGGATCTACAGCCTGTTAAACTTTGCACATCCCTTAATAATTGTCATCAACCTTGTGTGTTTTTATTAAAAATCCTCCATCTGTGTCTGTCCGGTTTTGGATCTGCATCCACACCACCCTGACAACTGCACTTAAGTGACCCTTCTGCAGCTCTTACAGTGCCTTACGAAACTGTTCATACCTCTTGAACTTTTCCACATTTTGTTGGGTTGCAACCACAAATCTAAATGTATTATATTGGGATTTTATGTGATAGACCATCACAAAGTAGTGCATCATTGTGAAGTGGATGGAAAATGATTAATGGTTTTCAAATTTTTTTTACAAATAAAAATGTGAAAAGTGTATATGTATTCAGCCCCCATGAGTCAACACTTTGTAGAACCACCTTTTACTACAGTTACAGCTGCAAGTCTTTTGGGGTGTGTCTCTACCAGCTCTGCACATCTACAAACTGAAATTTTTGCCTCTTCTTTGCAAAATAGCTCAAGCTCAGTCTGATTGGATGGAGAGCATCTGAACAGCAATTTTCAGGTTTTGCCACAGATTCTCAATTGGATTCAGGTCTGCACTTTGGCTGGGCCATTCTAACACATGAATATGCTTTGATCTAAACCATTCCATTGTAGCTCTGGCTGTATGTTTAGGGTTGTTGTCCTGCTGGAAGGTGAACCTCCACCCCAGTCTCAAGTCCTTTGCAGACTCTAAGAGGTTTTTTCCAAGATTGTCCTGTAATTGGCTCCATCCATGTTCCATCAACTCTGACCAGCTTCCCTGTCCCTGCTGAAGAAAAACATCCCAACAGCATGTTGTTGCCACCCCCATGTTTAACGACAGGGGTAGTGTGTTCAGGGTGACATGCAGTGTTAGTTTTCTGCCACACATAGCATTTTGCATTTAGGCCTCATCTGACCAGAGCACCTTCTCCTACATGTTTACTAATTAGGTGACTTCTGAAGGCATTTCCTTGCGTTTGATTTTATTTAGGGTATCAGCATAAAGGTGGCTGAATACATATGCACGCCACACTTGTCACATTTTTATTAATAAAAAAATTGGAAAAACCACAAATCATTTTATTTCACTTCATAATTATGTACTACTTTGTGTTGGTCTATCACATAAAATCTCAATAAAATACGTTTAGGTTTGTGGTTGTAACCATGAAAAAATGTGGAAAGGTTCGAGGGGTATGAATACTTTTGCAAGGCACTGTAACTTCATCAGTAACCTAAGGGCAGCAGCTCATGTTTATTGCCACCAGGTCTTCCATAGTTATGCCATAAACCTAAAACAAAACCCAAAACTTGGATTCTAATAAATGATCTTATCTCGCAAAATCAACCTTATCATAAAAAGATGAAATAATTAACTCAGGATCTTGAGATAACAGAAAACATTGCAAGCATGGCCTTTCTCTGCAAATAAAGTAATGAGCATCTATTTTACACTGCAAAAGTATTTTACAGTGAACTGTAAAAGTTCAGAGCATTTTACATTCATTAAACATTCATCAGATTTACATTTGTAAAAGTACAGCGTGTTTGTGTGTACAGACATTTCCCTCAAGCATTAACCTGTATTTCTCCTGAGCTGTATCCCTGGGAAATAAATGTGAGGTCACATGGCTCATTTTTCCAGTTTAAAAGGTTTCATAAAATGTTCTTGTCTGCAATAAAGATCGCAGTACATATATTAAAAAAACAACAGCAACAGGCCTCTACTCACGTGATCTTGATTCTGCAAAGACCAACCAGTGGATATATGATGAAGTCAAAGATGGGGACAAAGATAAGAATCAGCAGAGCATTCAACATCTAGAAAACAGGGAGAGGAAATCTTGCCTTTAATGACTCTATAAACGCTTAGCAGAACTCATAAAATCATAAAGATTACATGACTAAAGAGAGCAATTCCGATTCAACATTGCTTGTAAAGAGATGGCAAGATGACAGTAATAAACAGCCATAAAAGTGTTTTCATGAAAATGGCTGCATCACTTAGTCCAGTCAAACATTGGTCTTCTTTACTGTGCTACCTGAGAAGATGCAAAATGTTGTTTGTTTTCATCAGAAGTAAAAAAAATTAAGTTTAAGTGTAAAATCTGTGATTCAGGTTGGCTGGCAGGTTCTCCATAACAGCAATGCTGTTCACGTCATCCCTGATTATAAGCACACTGGCTTTAAAATGTAACAATGACGATGAGGGACTGACATTAAGGGTGTTTCCTTTTGTTTGTTTATTTACATCATATCAACATAAGAGCATTTAGAGCCTTATTTCTTTATGTGTCATCCTCAAATTTTAAAGCTTAAAGACAAGGTAACCATTAACACACTTTATGGTCAAGTAGTGTACTTTTCTTTACTATCACATGATTCTAATGGAACTGACAAGGTACTTCATTTGACCAGAAAGTTTGCAGAGGTAAAGATGGCTGTAGAGCAAGGCCTGCATGGTATCCCTCGAGAGGTACAACATCATTCAAACTTGTCCCCTTTGAGTTGGTGTATTTCTGGCTGTGTACAAAAAAGACCGTATGGTTTAACCTGTCCAAACATGGATGCACCCACGTGCATGGGATTGGTGTTGGAGCATAGTGAACTGTGAGTAAAACTAGCAATTTAATTAGGTTTTGAAGTAGCCGGCCAATAGTCCAGCTACATTCTTATTTACGTGTGACAGAAATTCAAGTAGTTCTATTTTTTTTTTTCAGTTACTCAAACTACAGTCAGTTTGGGGCCTTAACTCAAAATAACTTTATTGTCAATTCTACAATATGTGTAACACATACATAGGACTGAAATTCAGTTGCTCTAGGGACCCACAGTGCTACAGTAAACAAAAAGGATTCAGTATAAAAATATAGAAAATATAAAATTATGTAAAAATATATGTCTAGCAAAAATACTAAATAAGAAACATAACAGATTACAAAGGAAAGTGTGTGATGAAACCATGGAAGGTTGTCAACACAGCTCAAGTGCAGGTTAATGTTTCGCCAACTTTTGCTCCTCTCGCTTACAAGAAAATTTGAGGAACCTCAATGTCATATGTTATGCAGATGGCTGCAGAATATGAAGGAGATACAAATAATGAAAGAGGAGGAGGGGGAGGCTAATGACAGAGTGATGGAGTGCGTGAGAATCTCACAAGAAACGGGACAGTTAAAAAGCTTTTTGGACAATGAACAGTTTGTTGCAATTTGGCCTAAATCAAGCAAACAAGATGCTGACATGGTTCTAGGATGTGTTCTAGTTTTTTATGATTTTTGGTAATGATTTCAGTATTTATTTATTTTTAGTATTCTTTATTGTAATTGTTCAGTTAGGCTTTTTGAGCTTCTGTCTAGTTTGTGTTTTGTCTATTGTTAGTTCCCTCTGTGCCTCCTCAGTATCATCCTCCTGTGTTCTGATTCTTCCGTTAAGTTGTTACATTCCTACTAATCACTGTTTCTTACTTCCTGTTGTATTTTGGTAGCCCTTCATGTCTCATGCCTCATGTTCAGTCTTACTTCCTGCCTCACTGAGTCCTTGATTGTTGCCACCTGTGATCCTATCCTTCCTGTTCCTCATTTGTCATTAGTCTGTGTATATATAGTCCTGCCATTCCTTTGCTCTTTGTTGTGATGTTTGCCTTGCTAGCTGTGTGTTTCTTTGAAATCTGTGTTCCAAGTTTTCAAGTCTTTGTTTTGGATTTCTGGACTTCATGTTTATGTTCTGTATTACTTGATCAGCCATTAAAGATGGCTCACTTTTTGTTTTACTCCATCTGCCTTGTGAGTCTGCACACTCCACATACAGCTGAGATGTGGCAGATGCCGATAAAGTGCAGACTTTCAGCTTTAATTCAAGGGGATTTTAAACTGTTTGGGAATTAGACATTTTTATATATAGCCCCTTTTTTTAGAGGCTCAAAAGTAATTGGACAAGTGCTCAGCACACAGCTTTATGACCAGGTGAGGCCCGTTTCCTCATTATTCCACAATAAACTGCGCAGATAAAAGGATCTGCAGTTGATTCTAAGTGTTGAGTTTGTATTTGTTTGCTGATTACTAAAACGCTCAATGTGAGGTCCAAAGAGGTGTTGATTCAAGTGAAGGAGGCCATTATTAAGCTGAAAAACCAAAACAGACCAACCAGAGAGATGGCAAAAACTTTAGAAGTAACCAAGGCAACAATCTGGTACATTCTTAAAAGAAGAAATGCACTGGCCAGCTCAGTAACACCAAAAGGCCTGGGAGACCACTAAAATGGTCACAGTGGGTTTTACAGCAAGGTGCAAACCACTGGTTACACTCAAAGACAAGGAAAGCCTGATTAAAGTTTGCAAGATAACATCTAAAAGAGCCTGCCAAGAAAAACATTTTGGAAAAGTTAAACCGAGATGAACTTGTATTAAAATTTTAGGATGAGGAAAAGTATGGAGACGCTCACAATTCAATGCATACATCATCTGTCAAACATGAAAGCAATGTTTGGCTGCCAAAGCAACTTTGTCACTAGTGTTTATTGATTATGGCTGCTGCTAGAAGCAGCAGGGTGACGTGTGCAGGGCTATACTTTCTGCTCAGTGTCAGCCAAATGCTGTGTAACTTATCAGAGGGTGCTGCACCGTGTAAATGCATAATGACCTAACACATACTGCAAGGCAACCTGAGAGTTTCTTAAAATAAAGAAATGGACTATTCTTCAGTTGCCAAGTCAGTTACCTGATCTCCTCCCAAGAGAGCATACTTTACAGATACTGAAGGCAGACACCCACAAACAAGCTGCAGTAAAACCCTGGCAGGGCATCTCAAGGGTAGAAACACAGCATTTGGTGATGTTCTAAACTTCAGGCAGACATTGACTGTGAAGGAATTTCATCCAAGCATTTTTTAAAAATCATCTTTAAAATTATGCAAGTTTGTCCAATTACTTTTGAGTCTCTGAAAGTGGGAGACTACTTATTAAAATGTCTGTAATTCCTAAACAGTTAATATAATACTACTAATACTGTTAAACGACTTGAGTCAAAGCTGAAAGTCCAAGCTAACTGTAGTTTCCTTAAACGCTCATAGTATTCACCTCCTTCACATGCTTAATATCAAACCTGTAACCTGCATAGTTTGTGCCAGTTCAGGTTTTTTTTTTGTTTTTTTTTTAAAAGTCACACAGGTTACCTTTCAGCATTCGGTAACATGTGCCACATCATTTAGTTTGATGGGATCTGGTCACACTAGTCCTGGCACAATTCTTGTCAACTATGGCCAGAGGTCATGTGTGACATGGCTGTGGAGGTTGACATTTCTTGACTTTCAATTTTGTCAAATTTTGTAATGAGCTATGGTATTAAACGCTGGCCTCCATGACACTGCGTATTAAATGTCATTGTGGGTTACCCATTCTTCTTACACGCAAAAGGTCTCTGGTTCGATTCCAGGTGGGGACACAAGCCCCTCTCACCATGGAGAGTTGGGTCAGGAAGGGCATCTGACATAAAACCTCTGCCAGATTAGCAATGCGGATTAATCTGCTGTGGCGACCCCTTGGTGACAATACAAGGAAGCAGCCAAAGGTACATTTTGTCCAAAAACATACTGCAGTGTACTTCTGAGCACATACAGACTCATCACATCCTCTTTATTTTCTGTAGTGACTGCAGGCAATATACAGGGAAAAAATATCTCAGGAAAGCTCAACCCCTGTTTAAAAATTAACTCAATGTGCTGCTTCACTGAAAAAATTACTGAGGATCATATTCTGTGTACAACACTGCGAGGGCTAAGGGATCTGGATCCACCTCATTCATTGTTTTCTATCAATCTCATCCCAGTAAGAGCAGAATAAGCTGCACGTACCTGCATTTGGTCAGGCTTAATTGTGAAGGAGTTTCCCTGTAATAAAACAAGACAAAGACAAGAGAGCCACTTAAACTTTAACTTCATAAATCTAAACTTGATGAGTACACCATTTATCAAAGCCATAAACAATGTAATCTACTGGAAGAAAATGATGAATTGCAGCAACACCCTAACAAAGAAAAGCTCTATTTTATAGCACAGTTTATGCAATCAGATGGAAATCAAACCCACTGATAACAAGGTCAAAATATGTTATCAGCTTTTGGATATTTTGACACTATTACTTCACGTAAACAAACTCTTACAAAGGCCATGTTCATCCTTGTGGCTTGAAGTGTCCACCGGGAACCCTGCAATAAAGAAAAAACACTGACTGTTACTGTCAAATTACTCTAAGCCAACTGCTCCACCATTTAATCACAGCAGATGTGTGGGTTTTTGGTTTTTGTTTTTTTTTAATTAGCAAGAGGTTGTACACATCTGACATGTCTTCCAAGGAATTCATGGGTTTTCTGGCAGTTTCAAATCAGTCCGATCAAATGAAAAACGTTTTCAAGAAGAATGAAATGCAGGAATGTGAATGTGGCCTTGAGGTTTTTCTATAATCAGATGGTACTGTTGATTTTTGGTCAGAGGAGAAGATAACATATAGTTATGGGATTTTGTAAGGGAACTTGCTACAATACCTTGACCCAGTGCTGACACAGAAATCAGGTCGTGTACAGTACGTGCAACTACTGAGGGAACTCAGTGATGTGTTATTTTTATTACTCAGTAAAAACAATAAAATGAAGGAATGTTAATGAAATTGTGATTAAATGCCTGATGTACAGGTGAGGAAGAATTTAGGCAGACTGCCATTTAAAAATCCCAATAATTTATTGTATTTGGCCCTAAAAACCTCAGAAACATGGTATCTAACCACATATTTAATCTGGATGCCACTATCTTGGCCTCCAATAACACTGTGCGGAATGTGGAGTCATTTTTGACTAGGATGTGTCTGTCAACATGCACATTAAACAAATATGTAGGACTGCTTCCTTTCTTCTGCATAATATCACTAAAATTAGAAACACCCTTTCTCAGAATCATTATGAAAAACTAGTTCATACATTTGTTACTTCTTGACTTGACTAATGTAATTCTTTATTATCAGGTCGCTCTAAAAGTTTCCTGAAAAGCCTTCAGTTGATCCGAAATGTCAGAGCAAGAGAACTAACAGGGACTGGAAAGAGCAATCATATTTTCTTCTGTATTGGCTTCTGTTCATTGGCTCCCTGATAAATCCACAACTGAATTTAAAATCCTACTCCTCGCATACAGTCTTGAATATTCAGGTCCCATCATCTCAGGTCCCATCATCTCAGAGTCCAAGGTCTACTTGCGGTTCCAGGAGTTTATATAAGTTGAATGGGAAGCAGAATCTTCAGCTATCAGGCTCCTGTCCTGTGGAACCATCTCCCAGCATGTATGTATTCAGGGGACAGACACACTCCCTACTTTTGAGATTAGGATTAAAACTTTTTTTTGAGAAAGCTTGTATTTAGGGCTGGATCAGGTGACCCTGAACATTCCTTAGTTAAGCTGTGAGGGGTTCTGGCTGCTGGGAGACTTCCCATGATGCACTGAGCATTTCTTCTACACCCATCTCTTTTCACTCCCCATGCATTTATATGCCATTGCTGCATGCCATAAAATAAAAAAAAATCCAGAAGTGCCTGCTTCTTGGATTTTTATGTGAGCATATAGTTTTTCACATTAGTATATAAGCTACAACTTGTCTCTTTGCAGACAGTTGTCCACCACATAGTTTTGTGGCGGTCCCTCCAAGCTCATTCAAAACTCAGCTTCCAGACTTTTAACAAACTCAGAAATAAGACATCATTCCCATCCTGGGTGCAATACACTGGCTACCTGTTAGACACTGAATTGAAACTTTTACTTTCTAAAGCCTTCCATGGCTTTGCTCCTACGTACATCATAGATTTACACTGCTCAGACTTAATACCACGTTTAAATGGACGGATGGATGATGTTGTTTTAATCATGTGTTCATTCTGATTGTGATCTCTTACTGAATCTGTAATGGAACAGTTACAGATAACAGAATGTCCCTTCAAATTTGATGAAAAAACGAGATAAAAACTGGTCAGGGAGGCTGTCATGAGACCTACAGCATCACTGAAGAAGCTGCAGGAATTTCCGGCAAGTACTGGTTGTGTAGTACAATGACTATAAAAAGTATTCACATCCCACCCTTGGATGTTTCATCCTTTTATTGATTTAATGAATGAAATCATGATCAATATGATTTGTTTCGTTTGTTCTTTTTTTTTTTTACAAGAATTTACAGAAAAAGCTTCAGTCATGTCAAAGTGAACAGTTTTACAAACTAATGTCAATTCATTAAAAATATATAGTGTAAAACAAATGTTTGCATAAATATTCACCCCCTTTAAAAGGGACTGATCTAATTCAACAGAGGTCCAGCTAGTTGATTCCAGCAGTGTCACAGTTAGTGAAATGAAGATCACCTGAGTGCAGTTGATGTGCGTCACGCCCGATCCCCGAGCAACCTGACAGAGCTTGAACTGTTTGCAAGGAAGAATGTAGAAAAACTGCAGTGTGCAGATCTGCTAGCCTAACTGAGACATATCCACACAGACTCAGTGCTGTGATTACAGCCAAATGTGCATCTATTAAATATTGACCTAAAGGGGTTGAATATTTATGTACCATTTATTTTTACCTTACATATTTTTAATGATTTGACATTAGTTTTTAAAACTTTTTTTCACTTTGACATGAAAGAAGTTTTTTTTTTTTTTTTTTATTTTTTTTAAAAAAG
>VUQH01000076.1:1163-32938 GCA_015106775.1 Etroplus canarensis | reverse complement strand
CATATTTAGTGTTGTGAAACTAACCAAGCATTCCAAAATAAAGTAAAATGAGCACAGACAGACTTGCCTAGAAATTGCTCATTGTGCCCCCTTCTATTGGTTCCATTTATGTCGTGTTGTTCCTCTTTACCATGTCCTCAGTTGTGTCTCTGCCATGTCATCATTTTCAAGCTGCAGTGTAGTCAGTTGTGAGAAAAATCACTACACCCAGCCAGGAAACAAGCTCCATACAAACCACAACTTGGTTTTATTATTCTTCAGGTCTTTTTGTTATTCAGGCTGAACTTTTGCCTCCAAGAGAGCCAGGCTAGCTGTTTTTTTTATGCTAAACTAAGTGCAGAAAAAAAAAATCCCAGCAGAATACCAGAATGTTGCTTCAAAAATCCTCCAAGACTCCTTTAGAACAATGAAAGGTTATTTAATGATGTAATTCTTGGAAACTGTTTAGGCAGCAGTATGGATTTTACGCAATAATGAAACTTACTGTTCACAGTTTATGTCCTGAATCATCTAGTCAGCTGGCATACTGTCTGCACTGGGTAAGCTTTTTCCCCCCTTTTTTTAAAGGATACATAAATAAATAGCAGTTTGGTTCAAAATAAATAAACTACTCTAACCGATGCACATTATCTATAACTTACTGTAAAAATAAATTTGTCACAGTATTGCCTTTTACATACTCAAATAGCACCATCCATATTATGTCTTTTTCCCCCCTCAACTTTGATGTGAACTCCTTGCTGTCAAGCTGTTCACAGGCAAAGAATACAAGACTGTGGTTTGTACAAGTGGTTATCATAATCCTAAATCAGGTTTAAATTATCTAACAATGTGATATGTGATCCTGAAGAGACTTAGTAACTGGAAAGTTCCCTACAGAAACTCTGATTGCCAGACTTTCAGATAAATTTCCACATCAATGGAGTGGAAATATAGATGTGCCTCTAGGGTTTGGGTAAGTTGGAACTAATGGGAGAAACATGAGTTCTTAAAAACACATGCCTGGATTCTGGGGAAGATTACCAAGCAGTTTTAAGTATGTTTATGATGTTTGATTTGTTCTTCTACATAAGTGGGAAATCCATATATTTAATTTCATTCTTGTCTGATCATTTTCTCCACTGTTCATATGGCCATCTGGTTATGCAATTGGCAATAATACTCAGACACTCTAATTCACAGCAGAATTTTTGTCACATTACGCGTACCATGACTTACTGTTGCTCAAGTACCTCTTTTTTATTACTTTTAGTTTCATCTGCAGATGGAGAATATTTGTAACTAGATGAGTTCCAAATAACTGACAAAGATGTCACACAGCTGTCAGAATATCCATGTTTGTTAATATTTAATCTTTTTTTTTTTTTTTACATTTTCTTTAAGGATGGATAAAGAAACAATTTGTAATGAAATTGAAATGAGTAAACATATCTAACCAATGCACTGCACCTTTAACTTACTGTAGGAAAAGTACTGCCCTACATCATTCTTTCTGAAGGTCCAGATTTTTTTCTACTACATCCCAAACAGCAGCATCCATATATCTTTTGCCTTTTTTCAACTGAAATGTGAATTTGTTGCTGTTGGGCTCTTTCCTGGAAAAGAACACAAAACTGTTTTGCAAAAAGTAGATTTGAGAATCCTGAATCAAGAGCAGAGCACAGCACTGTGGCTAGAAAGATGGATATGACAGGTCTTAAACTAATTATATTCAGAATTGGTTACTGGAGAGAATTTTTTCCAGAGAACACCAGAGGACTGGAAATCAGGATGCAGCATTAGAGGCTTAACAGTTCAGAAGCACCTGCTAATACTACATGAGCTCCTTTCAAAAAATACAGGCCAGGATTCAGAAATTTGAGTACAAGTATCAAGGAAAAAATAGTGACATTTAAGTTTCGCCACTGTTTACTGCCTTCTCTTTATTTTTTTATTCACACAAAGGCACTCAGGCACTCTTATTCACAGCAGATTTTTAGGATGTGCAGGATTTTTCAGAAAGATGGACCTAATTTTAATGCAGTATATTCCTTGATAGCAACATGGGACAATTACACAAATTTACAAATAGTTAAGTTGTGGTCTTTTAAAATGCTATGCCCTGCCCTTTCATATGGTAAATGTTTCATTTATGGGCTGTTCAGGGTTGTTCAGAGAGATATTGTGATTTCAGATTGGATCCATCTTTTGGAAACACTCTGTATTACCTGTACCGTGACTTAGGTTTGTCATGTTTTGTAAAGTTGTGGACCAAAATGCAGATGCAGGAAGAGATCCAGAGAATAGAAGGATTATTTTGCCTGATATTTCAAATCACAAAGTCCAGAGCATAAAGCAAACTCAAGGTCATCAAACTGAGAAACTGGCTGAGAGAACACAGAGATAGATACACAGACTAGTGACAAACAAGGAACAGGGAGAGGAACACAGGAGACAACAATCAGGGAAGGCAAGATGCAAAACTAAACACAGCACACAATGCAGAAACCATCAAAATAAAACAGGAAATGCACAAAATTACACACAGAGATTAGAAGACAACGTGCAGAGAAAACACAGGGGAGGCAGGAGCAATAACCAGAAATACCCGAAAATCAGGAGACAAGCTAAATTATAACTATCTTAACCTGAAACGTCATGCAACTAAAAGAAACAAGAAACAAAACACGAGCAGTCCAAAATATAATAATCATATTAAACATGACAAAACCCCCAGATCATGACAGGCTTACTTGTGCTCAGTGCTTCTGTAGCACTGCTTTTAATTTTATCTGTTCATGGAGAATGTTTTATAATTAGGCTGAATAACTGACATACCAAGGAGCAATTTCAGAGGTCTGAGAAAATGTTACTCTCATCATAATTTAATGTATGAAAGCTGGGAATAATCCAATAGGCAAGACCTGAGATGTCAGCAGGCTTCACAGATATAATAAAGCTGAATATCACCAGCATATGAATGTTTAACGATATAGCATGAAAGGAGCAGAAGAAGGGCTCTAAGACGCAGCCTCTGAGGAACCTCATTGGTTTTGGAATTCCAGTGAGAAAACCTGTCAGCAATACAAAGAAAGGCTTTTATAAGAAAGAAGAAAATCACTGACTGACCACTGTTGTAATGACTTTCAACAGCAGCACTTTAGTCATTATGAAGCTGATATTTTGCTTTGCTTCAGCTGATGCAAGATAGACCTGAGAATAAACCTGTGAGAACAGAGACTGTTGAAATGAAAGGGTGTAAACTTCCCCTGCATTAAGAAAAAATGCTTAATAATAAATGACTTGCAACAGTAGCCTATATGCATTACCATTAGAATAAACTACAGTGATTGCATCGTTTTTACAACCACAATTAAGAATGTACATGAAAAACAAAGCTTAATAGACTGATCCAAACGAAACAAAAGTCTTAACTTCTGACATTAATTACAAACACAACAGCCAATAATAATAAGAGGAGGGAATTTAAGCCAGTTCATATAATCAACCTCCAGACCACCACCACACCCATTTAGCCCGGGAGGATTAATGAGATAAAAATACAGTGGGTGCCTCCTTCAGAAGAAATGGCTGAATGCCTCAGTCCATTACTGTGCTTCAACAATGTCCAAGTTGCATATGATAATAAAGTCGCTGAAGGATATTTCTGGAATTATTGTCCATTTTTCTTACTGTCAGCAAATCCCATTAAAAGATCTAAACCAGCAATGATATCATGTGAACACCAAGCTTTGTTTCTGTTGTCAAGGCATAATATAGCTTATTCCCCTGAGCCTTGGCTGTCATTGTTGTCCAAAATCTATTAAAAACACATAATTTTTTCATATCTTTGCACTGAGTGACATGTTTAAATCAATCCCACACCTTTCTGCCACAAAAATAGAAAACTGAAAAGTACTTTCTCCTGTTATAGCATGGCCTGTAGTGCTTTTAGTCAACTATACACTCCCCAAGCATTTACTAGAAATACCAATTTAGTGAAGTGTTAGCTGTTTTCAGTTTTTACCAAACATGTCAGAAAGGGGATAGTTCTTCTTATTATTCAGGTCATTGTGGGTGGTGGGTAAAAAGAGATACTAATTAATCAATTTCATATAAAGCATGAGTTAAGTTGCTTTAGCCTGCCTACAGTTTCTGCTTCCTCTGCAAGCCACTTTGTAACCCACCTTCTCTTTATGCTGTATTTGATTTAGTCAGGGTCATGTGTGTTGTCTTTGATCTGTCTTTGAGGGTTGAGAACTGAGCCATAGAGTCAGTTATAATTTACAGTAAAGGGAAGTATTTTTTATTATGTATATTAATCAGCACCACTTCAGTCAAGTGGTAATTGAAATGCAAAATGTTGCCCTACCCTCATTGGATGAAGCTGAAGACCAAAGTAGCAGACCAAATATTCAAGGGTCCATAAAATGAATAGCAGATAAGGCTTAGACAGTATGTATCATCAGGCTAATTTCTTCATACTTAATTGAGAAAGGAGATTAAATTTAAAATGCCAAGATGATATTTTACAGAAACTGGAATCAGGTGATAACATGCTGCTTCCTGAATGAAATGATTCAGCCTTGTAAGAAAAGCCAGCTGTAAAAAAATATATAATAAATTAATCTCTTTTCCTTTTACAGGATATCCAAGAGATTTTTTCTGCTGTATGTGAGGACGACTGGATCCTGGCTCTTCATCAAATCGTGCTCATCCTCCTCATTTTGGGGAAGTGGCTGCTGCCCTTGGGAGGCGGGGTCACCAGAGATGAGCTGTCTCAACTTCTTCTAATTTTTGTTGGCACAGCAGCAGACATACTTGAATTTACTAGTGAGACGCTGTCAGATGTCAAGTGGGTGCCTAATGTTCCTTGTTCCTTATAAATGCATTTCTTCTGTCTAGAATGAGCCAATACATAGGTTTACATTTCATATATACAAAGGGTTGTACATGTCCTGACATTATTTCAATATAACAACTGAAATAATATTTGATACTCTAATGTAAGACTGACTTTTCCTATACTGTCAATGTGGTTTTAACAGAGAGAAAAGACCTTTTCTCGTCTACATCATCTTAGGTGTATGGACCTGGAGCATGTTGCAGTTTCCTCTACACCTAGCAGGTCAGTGTGTTTGTGTGTCATGACAACTGATAACTGATAATAACTTTGCTTATTAAGGAGCTACATTAGTGTATGGAGGCTCATTCCCCATTCTCAGCATATAAATAGGAAAAACAGTCCAAACAGTGTTTTTTAAAATTGGCCATGCAGCCTAGCAGAGTTATTATAGTTTTCTATTTTCTAATTAGTTTTTATTTGTATTTCATTCTGAGTTTTTGTTTTCAATTCAGTTTAGTTTCAGTTGGTTCCCAGAGTGGGTTTGCTTGTTTGAGTTTAGTTTTTTTGTTTGAAAATGTTTAGTTTTTGTTGGATGGTATTTGTCATTGGAAGATTTAAGCTGTTCAGATCAGAAATTACAACATAAACACAACACTTTGTGAAGGCAGATGAATCACGATCATGTGAACATCCTGAGTTTCACTAAACAGATATATCAAAGCCTCATCAGACAGACTGACTGACTGACCAAATTTAACCCAACTGACAAAGACTGGAACTAAGGACATTTCCTGTATATTTTTATTTTATTTTAGTTAGTTTTGTGAGCACACAGTGTCATTTTAGTTAGTTTTGATTTTTACCAAAAGTCTAGTTTTTATTTCTATTTCAGTTGACTAAAATTATTTTTCTCATTTAGTTTTAGTTTTTAGTTTAGTTTTAGTTAACTATAATAACCTTGCAGCCAAGACAGTGCATAAAGAAAAAAAAATGATGAAGCTAAATGAAGCAAATAAGTTGAAATCACAACGCGTAATGCTCTCAAATTATTAACCCAAAAATCTGTTTTCACTCCCTCGAATTCATAAAAGCCAAAAGGCTTCGAAATGCCCCTACATTCTAGTGGCCTGTACTTCTGCAAACACCTTGCCACAAAAAAATAAAATATCACCACTTTGAATTTATATAAAGAACAATCAGTGGACAAAGTTTCCAGGTCTCATTTTGGCTTCATCAGGCGAGATGAAGATTTTTTCTGAAATTTCCTAAACTAAAGAAAGAAAAGAAAGCACAAAGTACAGTCAAGTCCATACAGTTTTGAACAATGACACATTTTTGTAATTTTGCCTCTGTACACCACCACAGTGGATTTTAAATCAAACAGTCAAAATATGACTGAAATGCAGACTTTCAGCTTCGATTCAAGGGGTTTGACAAAAAAAATTGCATTAACTGTTTAGGAATTTACAGCCATTTTTATAGATAGTCACTCATTTTAGGCTTGGAAGTAATGATGACAATCTAACATAATTTTAAATAAAAGGATTGTTTTTAATATTTGGATGAAAATCCTTTGCAGCTATGACTGCCTGAAGCCTAGAACCCATGGACATCACCAAATGCTGTGCTTTTATCCCTTGAGATGCTCTGCCAGGCCTTTACCACTGCCACATTTAGTTGCTGCTTGTTTGTGGGTCTCTCTGCCTTCAGTTTTGTCTTCAGTAACTGAACTGCAAGCTCTGTTGGGTCAACTGACATGGACTGACTTGGCCACTGAAGATTATCTCATTTCTTCACCTTGAGAAACCCTCGGGTTGTTTTTGCAGTATGCTTTGGGTCATTATTCATTCACACTGTGGAGAACCATCTGACCAGTTTTGCAACATTATGCTGAATCTGAGCAGATTCAAGGGCAGCTATACATGCCCATGAATCAGTGGTTTACACCTTGTTGTAAACCTTCTAGATTTATATTGATGAAGGTGTCTCTTGATTGTAGATTTTGACAATGATATGCCTACTTCCTTGAGAGTGTTCTTGATTTGGTTAGATGTTGTAAAGTGGGTTTGCTTAACCAAGTAAAGTTCTGATGGGATTTTTGGGGCTAATTATGGCCTTTTTCATTTACATCAACATCTCTTTGGACCTCCTATTGAACATTTCAGTGAACAGCTATCAAATGCAAAGTCAACACTTG
The DNA here is from genome assembly GCA_015106775.1 of Etroplus canarensis. Taxonomy (NCBI): domain Eukaryota; kingdom Metazoa; phylum Chordata; class Actinopteri; order Cichliformes; family Cichlidae; genus Etroplus; species Etroplus canarensis. Next base: position 25,916 of record VUQH01000076.1, on the reverse strand, counting down.
AACTGTAGATCTTTACCTGCTTAGTTAATTGTAGAATAACAAAGGAACAGGCCTCACCTGGTCATGAAACTGCTTGTCATCATTACTTTTGAGTCTCTGAAAACATTTTTACTGTTTTAAAATCCACTATGGTGGTGCAGAGAGGCAAATTTACACAAAAAAGCATCACTGTCTCAAAACTTATGGGCCTAACTGTATGCCTGCTTGCTGAAATCTTAGTGTTCTTGATATGCTCTTGAAAAAAGCTAATCCCAACTAATGATGTCAATTCTCCATTACTCTACCTCATAATTTATAAATAGCACTAATAACATCTTCACCTACATAGTGCATTTAGAGCACTTAGTCCTCTTTGTTTGTACCCACTCATGTGGGTGTGTCTTTTTGGGAGTGTGAGAGTGCAGCCAAGTCCACTATGTTTGAATGCCTTTTAAACAGACAAAATGTTGACATACAGATGCAACATGTCCATACCAGATATCTGAGCTTGAGAGCCGTCCACGAACACAGCAGTAGAAACAAAAAAATTTTGTGGTCCTTTTAGTAACCATTTTGGAGCGTTTGATCACAATCACAATCCTCATCAGTTGCCCTTGGCCTGAACATGTTTACACTGCTATTTTTCTTTTGAGCGTCACAAGAAATTCTTGTCCATGCTGTCTGAAAGGTCCAGGTTGCTTCCTAACCTTGAAAATAGCGTTTGCTGATGAAGATCACATGATGTGACTTACAGCTCCAGAATTTTGTAAAGAATGTATATGTTGTGTTTGGGTTTGTGTCAGATTAAATAAATAATAAATGCCAACATGAATCATTAAACTTATTAAAGGTAGTTGGAATGGGCTTAAAAGTTGAGTTTACCCTGTACGCCAGCAAATGTTTTTCACATGCCCTTGTAGCGGTAGTTTTGGACTAATGTGAGATATTTTTTAAAAATCCACTAAAGAGAGTTTATTGTTCGACCTGAGAGTTTCAGACATTTCCATTCTCACACACACAGCTCCACTGGGTAATGTCTAGAAAAGTTGACGGCTGCTGTGCATGTCTGAAAATAGTGATTACAGAGCTGAAGCAGAGTTGTCATCTCTGTCTGTGGTTACACATTTCAGGCTAAACAAAACCACGGATACCCTTTGTTCTTATTTTTAAGGATTTAAAGGGGAACTATTATGCTTTCTAACTTTTATTCCTGGACTTAATTCATAGTTTAAAATAACCATTATTTGTTTTATAGTAGACCATGGTAAATCCTTCCAGTCCATCCACTGTAAGAAACAAGCATTTACAGCTCCCTTTCCACTGTAAGCCAACTATCTTCTGACTGGCTACACCTTGTAAAAAGAAGTGTTGAACGTAAAATGGGTGGAACTTGTGTGCTCACAGCCAAAGGTGTGTGCCTGAAGTGACCATATTTGGGATATCTGCTTTCAAAAAATGTTAAATGAAGCATTGGGAAAAGTCTGAAGCCTAAGCTCTTAGCTCAGATCTCATTTGAAATTCTGACGTTGCTTATGAGTAGCTATACCAGAAAATAAAGAAAAAAACAATAGCGTTCCTTTATTCTTTCTATTACAGCATCCCTTTACAATAGAAACCATTTTCTCATTATAACAAAATAACAGGAAAAGCTGCTATAAATACCAAATAATAGTTTACAGTATACCTTTTGTTTTTTTGTCTCCATTTTTGGCATAGTGGTGAACTCCAAACCTGACAGAGAAGCTAATCAGGATGTCCAGGAAGTCTCCCTCTTGACTAAACACAGCACTGATATTTGGAACATTGTAGAAGCCCTGTTTATCCAAGATGGGCCTTTTCTAGTGGTCAGGCTCACCGTCATGATCTACTTCAAGGTCTTCCACCAGATGCTTGTCTTCTTTGCCATCAAGAACTTCCTAGTGGTCGTACTGAACTTGTACAGATTGGTCGTTATATGCCAGGACTTCAGCTCATCCAGCCGCAACACTGCAGTGCAGTCCCTTGATTAGTCAACTCTGAGAGAAGAAGGGAACCGGAGAGATGAAGAGATATAACTCTAAACGTTTTGAAGTTACAGTCGAATGGTTAAAAACTGAAAAGAAGGAAATGATTACTTTCTGTTTTCTTCTCACAGTTCAACTGTATGAAATCTGTTCATTGTGAATCATTTATGCAGTTTGGAGCAGAAAACTGAGAAACCATTGTCTTACACTTACAAGGGGATGCAAATTTCACATTCCAAAAGTGTCATAACTGCCCAGTATCCAACTTATTTATGTCCAGATGAACAGAATCAACTTTGGAAGTTCATACTTCATACTTATTCATACTTATTTCTTTTGATGAAAACATCTGTCAACTCATCTATGTATTAGTTATATTTGATTAAGAATACACAACTAAGAAGTTCTAAAATTTAGTTTTAGTGATGTATAAACTGGTTTGTTTGACTGAATGACTGATGTGGCAAACAGGGGACTCAGTCAGTCAGTGCAGGATACAGTGATTGAACTCAGGCTGTTAGGTAAGAATTTAGTCGATAACAGTTTGATGCTTGCTATCTCACTGGGAGGATCCAAGGGTGCCGAGAACAGGAACAGAGAAAGATAAAGCGATCTAACGGATGACACTGAGGCTATGAAGTGTTGACAGACGCTAAGACTGGGGGACGGCAATTTTCCTCTCGGAACCCAGACAGGAAGTGAAAATTCACTAAAGAAAACATCCCCTTCTGTGGTAGTTGACTGTTTGAGAAAACCACTTTAGCGACATTAAGTAATCTGTCCAAACTTTGACTGATGGTATTTTGTGCCTCCCCGATGTTTGTGATTTATAAAAATTACAACTTAAAAAAAATGTTTTTGTAAAAAACAAAGAGACCAAACTGTACTAAGGTAAGGAGCTCTGTTTGAGTTGTATTTAAGGCCTTTAAAATCACAACTGATTCATTGCTTTAAAATGCCAATAAATCAGTATTAATCCCTAGTGTATGTGAACAGGTTTATGGTCTGAATTTAGATTATCAAGGAACAGTATATATGTTGTTGTTTTTTGTGTGTTATTTTCCCAAATTACCCCTAAGTAGTATAATATCCTATCAAAGTCTTATTTTTGCTTTGTTAAATAAACATTATTAATGATAATGTGGTTCCGCCTCATTTTACTTTCTCATTATTTCATTGAAATAATACCTTTAATCAAGCAATGGTTTCAAAAATTCACAGAATGTAATCATCAACAAATGTTCAAACTTATCCTCTAAGCATGTTTGTTTTAAGTTATACTTAAGTATTTCTGTTACAAAGAATGCTGCCACCAGTGTACCTTTGGCTGCTCTCTTGTATTTTCCCTAAGGCCTCGCCACAGCAGATTAATCCACATTGGTATTTTAGCAAAGATTTTATCCCTGATGTCCTTCCTGACCCCTCCATGGTGAGAGAGGCTTGTGTCCTCACCTGGAATCAAACCAGGGACCTGTTGCTTGTAAAGCGAATATGTAAGCCACAACACTAAGGTTAATTTTAATTGTACTTTTTTGTACATGTTACTATTAATTAGGCAGTGGTTTCAAAATGTGTGTTCTGAGGCATGGTAAGGAATTACAGCAGACTGAATTTTTTTCCCCCTGTATCACTATAACAAATGTAACAAACTTATCCTCTAAGCATGTTTAAGTTAGACTTCTGTATTTCTGTTCCAAAGAATGCTGATGCCAATATTTAACATAAAATCCATCTTAAAACTATATTTATTGTGTGTAATTTGTATCATTTGGGCATTCAATTCTGTCTCCCCTCTGTGGACATCAGTGTATCAACACGCTGATGATGCCATCTGTGGACAGATTTTGGTATTGAATCAGTGACTCTTCATACAGCTTTAGTTTGAGCTGTTGCATCACAGTCAGTTTAATTTGAGCGTAAAAGATTTCCAGCTCCCTATGAAATCACCTTGGCTGCTATCACACTTCATGGGATGTTTTCTGTTCACCATCTCTACAGCGGCCTAATCAAATTAAATTAGATAATTTGCACCCGTGTCATGCCCACACTGTTTGACAGATGTATTGATTTAAGTACTTTACACTGCACACAATACAACATTGAAGTTGTCTTCCGACTGTGCTGGAAGTGTGTTTACATGCTAACATGTAAGACAGAAGATGCAGAAGAGTGCAGCAGATAGATGTAACAATGTTCATGTCCAGTGTTCATGTCCAGTGATTCTCAGCACTGTTTTACTACTGTAATATACTTTTGCTCACAGCAGGCCTGTGTTTGGTTTCCGAGGTGCACGTTTTTTGGTGTCTGCATGTTTTATTTTGTGCAGTGCTGTGTATTTTTTCCAGTTGCCATAACTGTAACTGTAGTTTAACTGTTTGAAAACAGTACTGTTTGAGTTTTATGGAACATTGCTCTTTTTACATACAGGTTTATACAGTTCATTTTCTGATCTTTCATTTCCATATATATTAATACCTAATGGAACATCTGGAACCTGTGCAATTTCCCTCCTGGGATTAATAAATGATTCTGATTCTGATTAGTTTGCTGCGTTGTGTCTGGGAAATGTGATATTGTTTCTTTACAGAATAGAGTGTTAAACCTTCTGGCCTTGAAATCAACATCCAAAAAGTAATCAGGTTGATACATAATAGCAATCAGTTATCCTCAGAAAAATAAATAATTCTATAACATGAAAACTTTTAAATTGCTGCTATTAACATGATACTGTTGTATAAGTAGGTTGTTGATAAGATGAGATAGATTTTATTGTCGAAACTGCAGTGCCGCATTTAGGTAATGAAGGGAAAGAACATTAAAAGCAAACACTAGAATGAGAAAAGTTTTAAAAAAGGAAAATCACAAACATAATACAATGGCAGATGCCATAAGGAGAAGATCCATTCATCCATCTGTCCATCCATTTTCTTCTGCTTATCCAGATCAGGGTCATAGGGTGTGCTGGAGCCTATCCCAGGTGTCACTGGGCAAAAGGTGGGGTACAAGCTGGACAGGTTGCCATCGCAGGGTAATAAAGATATGCACAATGAAAATTTCTGAAAATTAAAATTATGGGCTATGTATTTCTTCTGTTCCTCAATATGAGAAATAGGAACATAATAGACATAAATAATAGTTATTGAAGAGTTAAAACATTATACGCTGCATTGCATACTTAGGCTCTTTGTTGAAGACTGCTTGTTTAGTGTCCTTACAGACCGTGGGAAGAAACTGCTTGCTGACCTAATCACCCCCTACAGTCTTTTCTAATCAGCCACCGCACAGCCAGCATACCATGCAGTGATAGCATATACAGCTGTGGAGTGTAGTGGAGGGCCTCTCAACCAGTTTGTTCCTCCCGAGGACTCTCAGGAAGGAGATGCGCTGCTGGGCCTTCTTTACCACAGATGTTGTGTTTGCTGACCACAAAAGATCCTCAGAGATGAGAAATGCCCATTTGGCTGCTCCCTTGGATTCTCCCCAAGGGGTCGCCACAGCGGATTAATCCTCATTGGTATTTTGGCTTATGTTTTACGCCGGACGCCCTTCCTGACACAACCCTCCATGGTGAGAGAGAGGGGCTTGTGTCACCACCTGGAATCAAACCAAGGCCCTTTGGCTTGTAAGGCAAATGTGTAAACCATGACACTTATGGGGACTTGAAGCTGGTTGGAGGGGCACCCTGGGAAGTTTTGCCAGGAGTCCCAAAAGACTCTGGAATCGCCACTGGATAAAATATATCCATACACCTGTAAAGAAATGGGGGCACTATAGGATAAATACAATTAGTGTCCTCGCAGTGTTGCGGTTGACACATTCGCCTCACAAGTGAAAGGTCCCTGGTTTGTTCCAGGTGAGGACACAAGCCCCTCTCACACCACGGAGGAAGGGCATATAGTGTAAAGCCTCTGCCAAATTACCAATGCCGATTAATCCACTGTGGCGACCCTCTGAGGGTGAACACACAGGAGCAGCTGAAGGTACATTCACGATAGATACAATTTTTTGGGTTGTTAAAGTGAGCTGGGCTGCCATCTTGTGGCATTTTAAGTGTATTGCAGCATCTTTCTGTATTTGGTCTTTTTCTTTTCTTTTCCACCTTATAGCCGAGTTCCCCTTACTACCTGTTGTAATCCCAACACGAAAAGTACAACTCTGCTATCAAGAGAAATCCTTTCTGCGGCTCAGGACTCGAGTTAAACAGGTTATAAAAGGTTATTTTGTATGTAATATGAGACACTGAGTGGGGCTGGGCTTTGTCCTGCTTATATACCCAAACAAGCCCAACCCTTCAGGTCCCAAACCTGCATTTCAGTCTTGGGTGGGGCTGGTTATATCCTCCTCGCCGCTGTCACTCTGCGCAAAGACTCCACGACGCGAAGATATCTGCCCAGCCGGACTAAAACTCCCGTTGCCCGCCGCCTCTCTCCGTCTAAACCCGCTGAACGCGCTCTGGTCGTCGGTCATGTTTCGCTGTGGAATCGCCTACCCTCGATGCAGGTGGATCCTGCCCCTGCTGCTGCTCTTCGCCATTATTTTCGACATTATCGCCATCGCCGCGCAGTCGGGATGGGTCGAGGACGAGGACGCGAGGTCTCACTACGGCAATATGTGGAAGCACTGCCGCGGTAGCGGTGACTCCTGGGAGTGCAAGACCCTCATGGACAACCGTAAGTATCAGTTTGTCTCACGCAGAAAACACAATAGGCTGAAGATAATACGAAGATAATAACGCCAGAAACGCCGCCTGAGTGTGTGCGAAATTCAACATTCACGTTACAAGCGCAAAACAAAGTCCAGGCTGAGGGGAGGAGGGAGGCCTGCAGCGCTCAGGCGGAATGAACTTTGGATCTCCACGGGGATTAACTTCTCTTTTATCACCTTCAGCCTTTGTAAACGCAGTTAAATGACGGGAGGTTTCATGCAGGTGGAGAATATGACACCCTGACAGCCTCCTCTCTAGTTTCAACTTGTGCAGGGAGAAACACAAGAACAGATACAACCTCTTATAAAGCGTGCTGTTCTGTAAGAAACATAGGCAGTGGCGGAGCTAGGGAATTTTCTATAGGGGTAGCCAGATTCCACCAAACTAAGGGTGGGACAATGTTAGGCTAAGAGGTTGTGTGAAATTTTGCTACATTGGATTTAATAAATAGGTTTGGCTTGGATCATATAAAAGACTAATGTGCTGTACTGTATTCGAATGCAATTTGCCCAACTTTTTGTGGGCACAAATGGAGGATAAAATGCATTAGTCCATTTTTTTTTTTGTTTTAACTAGAAGCACTCACGGAGCGCAAACATCTGCCAAGGCCAAGATTGCCTCTTCTACAATGTTAAAAGCAAATAATTTTGTAAAACTTCCCGGATCTGGATCGCGATCAAAATCGATCGATTTGTTACTTGTACCGCACCTCACCCCTGAAACAAATGTCATGAAAAATAGGTCGTAATTTTTTGAGTTGTATTGAACACAGACAAACCAACACAGGGTAAAACATAAATTCCCTGGTGAAGATAGTTGCCCGTAAAACTGCTACCTGTTAATTCAGCTGCTGTTATGAATGCTAACTCTCTTCAGTTTCAAGTCCTGACATACGTTTTAAGCTCCACATTTGTTCTCGCATGTGTTGACATTTGTAAACTTGAGACAACCAAGATGTGGGACATTGTATCAGTACGTAGGATGGGGAAGAAAAGGGATAAAAACGCTGTGTGTTCCCCCATAAAGTGGGACACCTTGCCGCTGTAGGGGTGGCCAGGCTGAGAGCATTAATTGGGACGGCAAAGAAACTGATGTTTCTTATTTGCATGACAAATCGTTGCAGATGAAATACTAATTTTTTTTGGTCACTCGCTCTTCTGTTCATCGTTTATTTATGCAGACATGAGCGGCATTTAGAAGTACTCCACAAGGACTTACACATAATAAGCTACTCTTACCGTAGCCTGTTTTAAAATAAATAAACAACACTTTGAAGCAATTCGTGGTTGTATTCTAATCGGTGAAGACAAAGTAGATAAAAACTCCACCGACGGGGAGGAAACATCCACGACGTCGGTTCAGGTTTCATTTTGGAAGAGTTTTTCAACCATGACTTGTTGTTGACAAAAAAAACCCACCAGGCGACAGTTATTCAACACCGCTGGTCCAATTGTGTCCCTACCAACAGTTTGGTTACCAAACATGTAAATAGGCATGCAGCTGCGTAAGAAAATGGCTATGTAAAAGGGAATTTTGGATTTCTTATTGAAAAAAATAGCAACACTTGCAGATCATCAGAATCAACAGTCACTGACAGTCACTCACTGTGCTCGTGATGACAGCGAGCAGGAAGCTAACTGTTATTCGGGTAGCAATTGAATATTGCTTGGCACGATGGAAAACTTTCAGGGCGTATCCCGAAAACATACTTGGATAACAACAGATTTTTCATGTTTTGCCAGCGTGCAGTCAGCAGAAATGACTGTTATAAGTTGTTGATCTGATGCCTTTGCATTGCTTGTGAATATAAGTTACATAACAGTGATCTTTAAGATATTTTGTAAATGTGGCTTTGATAGCAGCCAGTGCGGAGCTGCTGTCGGACAGTGTTTGTGGCGTGTTATCGGATCCTCGCTGGTTGTGTCAGGAAATAACAGTGTTTAAAGGTCTTATTTTAAAGAGCGGAGCGAAGTTGCAGTGTTGTCTTTAATGCTAAATGAGTGCTGGTGGTGTCAATTTAATCACTGACGTCATGTTAATCTAGCTTTTGAAACTCAGTAGATTTAGATTAGACCAATATTAATTTTATTAAAGTATTTGGCTTCATTTTGAAAACCATGATCGTATTAGAAAGCATCCATAAGCATCGGCTGCTCCTTTGCGTTCTCCCCAAGGGGTTGCCATAATGGATTAGATGCCTTTCCTGACGCAACCCTCCATGTTGAGAGGGGCTTGTGCCCCCACCTGGAATCAAACCAGGGACCTTTCACTTGTGAGGCAAATGTGTAAACCACTACACTAAGTGGATTAATCTGCATTGGTAATTTAGCAGAAGTTTTAGGGCGGATGCCCTTTCTGACACAACCCTCCATGGTGAGAGGGGTTTGTGCCCCCACCTTGTGGGGACATGCAACCACCATGGCTGTGGTGGTTAAATAAATGTGTCTGTGTGGTGACAACAACCTTTAAGAAATGTTTCCTCAAAATAGATTCTTCTTGAAAAATACAAATAGTTTAATTATAGGAGTGAGTTTATCATTAGTAATCGGAGGGGTTTACTCGTGGTAACAGGTGGAAGGAATAAAAAAAGAAACATTTAAAAGAAAATTTAAAACACAGGAGGTTTAAATTATAGCATCAAATATGTAATTAAATCCTTAAAGGTAGCTAGTTTATAGCGAAGTTCATTAAAGTAATGATCTAATATATTAAAAAGTACTTTCACACATCAGAATCATTCAGATACAGACTGTAAGACTGGAGCTACACATTTACTGCGTGATTTTTTTTTTTCTTTTACTACAAAAGCTACTCCTAATCGAGTGAACTAAATAAAGATCTGCGCTCGGTGAATTCCTGTAAATCACTTAAAGTAACATAGAGGGGAATAAAATGGCTCCGTGCTTTAAAAGGTTTCTATTCCTCACGTCGAGGAAATCGTTTCAGAGAAAGTAAAAACAACTCAGGCACATTAGAAATATCTGAAGTCGTTTTTGGCCCACCTTCCCAAAAAGCCAGAGGGATGCAGATTTTAAGGCTGTCAGTTTGTCGGACGCGTTCACATAGACACGGTTATTTTGGGACAAGCTGTTAATGTGTTTATTCTTCAGCGATGAGGTCCAAGCAGACACACAATGAGACACAGTGTGTGGAGCAGTCATAGAAAAAAACAGATTTGTGTTGCCGATTTCTCCTGCTCAGGTTGTATTTGTGTTATTCCACACTCGCAGAGGCCAACAGAAACACAATTGTTGCTCTTATCAGACACATTAAAAGTCACCTAGCACAGCCTAATGGTATGCAGCTCTAAATAAGGGTCTGTGAACAGACACATATTCCCCAGTGACACTGGGAAGGCTAAAGTCTCCGTGTTTCAGTAATTTCACCAGTGTGTCTTTCTCGCTGCAAAACATACATTTGTATCATGGTGACATTATTGGTTAATGGTGTGAATTCTTTTCTAGCATCATTGCTAAGACTCAGAGCTCCTGATAGTAAAATCTTTAGGAGTTGCTGTTAATGACTGCTAAAAGCTTTTACTGTTTAATAACCCCAAGGCAAAGTCTATTATACCATCATAATCTTGTTTTTGGCAGCTGTAGCTCTTGTTGTGTGTAAGTTGGCGTGAACTCCTGTTCATAGTACAGTGACCCGTCTTTTCTTGATGTCAAAATGTGCATTTTTGCCATTTTTATGTTTCATAATGTTAATTTGCCCCCGTTTTTTAGTTTAAAATGCAGCTGAAATGACTGTTTGATTAATCGGTTAGTTGATGAACAGTTCAACAACAGATCGAGCAGATCAGTCTTACTGGGTTATCTCTAAGAACATTTGTTTTGAATTGTCACTTATGCAAAACACAACAATTAAAGGCCCTGTAGTGCAATAAACTGTGATCTGCGTGATTTACTATATTTAATGACTTCACATTAACACGTTCATTGAGAGCATAATTGTCAGATATTTAATGAGAATAATCACTAGCTGCAACCCTAATTAGAATAATGGTTTGATATAAATATGCTTGGCTCTATGACAGCTGCAGTAGAGAGTCCTAGCAGGATCAATTACCAGTGTGGGCTAAATACTGATTAAACAGAGATGTTTTCATTTAGTCCTCGTGAATGTAACTGCCATTAGAGTATCACGGATCCAGTATGTGAGAACTGCAAACCGAAGTGGCTCTTGCCAGCATGTTTCTGGCATCTCCTGATCTTTTTTGAAGTTTTAGGCCAAGTAGTTTTGCTATTGTACTGAGCTGTGCTCTGCTACCATTTTGGCAGGGTTGCTTTTAGTCTCAGCAGGACTGAAGTAGTTAAACAAAAGAACACAAACACAGCAGCCTGAAGGCTACTGGATGGATGAAGGGTACATTTTGGCCCCGCGGCTCCTCTGGCCTGAATACTTGTGGGGATGTTCTGAAAACCGAGGAAACAGGCACAACCAGCACAGATTGTGTGTGAAGATGTAGGATGCTGTGAATACTGGAACTGGACCAAAGTAACTCCCCCTCAGGGTGCTTAAGCCACTGCCTGTAAAAATGAAGAGCCTGTATTCCCAGGAACGGCAGCTTTCCTGTAAACAAAAGGGATATGCAAGTTTTAGTGTTCTGGTATGAGTGCATGAAAATCATATAATTACATGTTTGATTATGAATGATAAATGTTTTACCAAGGGGTGGGTATTTATGATGGAATACTGAGACAATAGAAATTTGTGACACCCCTTTGAGTGTGTTTGATCAGTTAGGGCAGTACAGCTTTAAGGCAGCATTTAATATTTGCATCACTTTGATAAAATATCTGGATTTAATCCCTTAATACTCACTAGTCTGAACACAGAAAGCCTCTGCCGTTGTATGTGAATGACAGTGGTCCATTCTGAATCAAAACTGAAAAGATTGTTCATTGTTTGAAAGCGTGCAAACACACACAGAATGTCAGCTCAACAATAACACAGTGGTGCACACACGACAGAAAAAGCTCCCAAAAAGTCAAATGAGCAAGGTGTTTCCAAGACTTAAGTCTGATGCATTCCAGTCTGTATATTTAATTCATAAACTGTTAATTTAAACAAACTCCAAGGACTGTAACTACTATGTTCTATTATTGTAAGAGCAATAAATGAGCCAGTGTAGTTTCCTAGAGCTCAGAGTGGCATTTTTAGATTCCATTTTTTAATCAAAAGTATCAAGTATGATCCATCCATCCATCCATCCATTTTCTGCCACTTATCTGGGTCTGAGTCACAGGGGAGCAGTCTGAGCAGAGGCACCCAGACCTCCCTGTCCCAGCCCACCATCTCCAGCTCTTCCAGGGCAACGCTGAGGCGTTCCCAAGCCAGCCAAGACATGTATTTTCTCTAGCGTGTCCTGGGTCTGGCCTAGGGCCTCCTCCTAGTTGGCCATGCCCAAAACACTCACCTAGGAGGCTCCCAGGAGTCATTCTGGTCAGATGCCTGAACCACCACACCCGACTCCTTTTAATGTGGAGGATTAGCGGCTCTACTCTGAGCACCTCCCGAATGTCCAAGCTACACACCCTATTTCTAAGGCTTAGCTCAGACAACCTTTGGAGGGTCAGCTTTTGGAAACAAAAAAAAATCATGCTGGGCTTTTTTGCCTTGAAAAATAGTGGACAGTTCAGTTAAATAAGGGCTGGCCTCTCTGTGCATGGTTTAATATAAACAGCTGTAGTGCTGTAGAGTCTTTACAATAAATAAAATTGAGCAGTTGCACATTCATTTACTGCTAATTAACTAGTCAAGTTATCATTTTAACTCTCAATAATTTAACATCAGTTGGAGATTTTATCCATGTCGCCCACTCACCGTCACTGCTCGGTAGCTCTGCCAAAACTGTGAAAAATGTAAGTGATGAGATACAAAAAAGCTGCACTCTCTTTAGTGTGATTTTAGACAGTGATACTCTATTTCTTGCACCACAGCTGCTGGTTGGGCAAGAATCCCATTAAAATTCTTTCAAGGAAAGCACAGGGTGTCGCGTTGATCCCTGCTGCCTCTATGAAAGCCTCTTCTAAAGGGTTTGATGAAATTATCCTTGACTGTAGGACCATATCTCAAGGTTTAGAAATATATAACTAGCTGTAGACCAGAAAGCTTTTGTTGAATGTGGGACAGTCAGTGTGTGTCTGCATTTGCTAAAGTTGTAGGAGCCATGTATTAAAGCTACAGATAGGAACAGTTTGTGTAAAAGTTTGGGAGAGCAGCCAAATGTCGGTAGTTTTGGTTAAAAGGGGAAAGCAGATTCCGAACAGCTGGATAGCACTAAGCATGACTGACTGGAACAGGCAGTCATTGTGCTCACCTGTCACACACAGGCACACCCCCAGATATTTCCACAGTCCCCAGCACACAACAAGTGAATCCAAGCTAAGCGGCAGACCCTTATTAAACAGAAATAGAACACTCTGGAGCTTTTAGGACACCATAATAGCAATATTAGAAGAAAATAAAAAAGAAATTAATTATTAATTCAGTAACTGAAATCCATTCCTCTGTTTGTTTACACAATTTATATCTACAGTTTAACTTGGAAAATTTGCCCAGGGCCAGAAATCAAAAGCAAAGTGTATATAGGTGTATGGTGGTTTCAAACCCTTGTAGTTTTATAGTTTAAAAACCAAATTCCACATAGTTTTACAGATACATTTTTTGGTACTTTTAGTCTTTTTGTCCATGTAGTGTAGTGGTTTAAGAAAGGTCCCTGGTTCAATCCCAGGTGGGGACACAAGCCCCCTCTTACCATGGTGGGTTGAGTCAGGAAGGGCATCCGGCATTAAACTTCTGCCAAATTACCGATGCGGATCAAACCGCTGTGGCGACCTCTTACGGCAAAACATTGACCTAATGCAGGGGTCTTGAACCTACACCTCCAGAGAAAGCTAAATGGATATGGACATGGTTCATTGTTTTTTTTTTTTATATTTTAATTTTTAATCATCATTGCTGTAGGTGAGTCTTCACATTGTCCAGTTGTGAAAATGTGTAGCCTGTACAGTGAATTTAAAAAAGCTTTAATACATGCATAGCCTGGGTATCGCTTGGCACTTTAAGCTCTTACATTTGCTGAACCTTAAGAACTGGGGCTAGCCTGGATGTAGTTGCATAAATGTCTAGTCTTCACTTCCCTTAGCTCTGGCGTTAAAATTTAAAGAAAAGAAAAAGTCACGAAGGAAAATAGAGAATTTTTGTGCTTTTACCACCAAGAAATTAGGGGGGAAAAAGTGACGTAGAAAAGAAATTTCCAGAGATTTCCAAAAAAGCCAATATTGCTGTGTTCACACGTCTGAGGGTTGACTGCTACTGTATGAAGCTCTAGAGAAAAGAGCATTTCCTCATACTGAATAGGAACTTAAACTGGCCTTTTTGAAACTTTCATTATAGTTACAGGTATTGGGCTGCTGTATGTTTTATTTATCATCAAAATAGACCATTTCTGATGTGATTTATTTGCCAACCCTAGGTAGGACTTCAGGTGGCCTGCGTGGCATTGTAGCAGTTTTAATTCAAAGTGGTCCCTGTAATGTAGTGGATCACCCCCTTAGTGTTGTGGTTTACACATTCACCTTACAAGCAAAAGGTCCCTGGTTTGATTGCAGGTGGGGACACAAGCCCCTCTCACCATAGAGGGTTGCGCCAGGAAGGGCATCCGGTGTAAAACCTCTGCCAAATTACCAAAGCTTACTAATCCACTGTGGCGACCCCTTGGGGAGAATCCAAGGGAGCAGCTGAAGTTACATTTTAGGCCTGTGTGTAATACTAATTATTTTTCCATCTTTTTGTCAAAATAAACAACTTTCATTATTTTAGTTCTATAATTTCACAAATGCAGTGAAAACATGGTATCATTAGAATGAAAATCAAAGTTGATGTACCAAATAATTACAGCCCACTACAAAGTATTCACATGTGGTAAAAAAAAAAATCTAATTCTTTACAGCTATTAGTAATGTTGATAGGCATATTTATACTTAATAGGTGTCAGGTTTGTTATAAGGCTCAAATGTGGTTTGGGGCTCCCTACAGATTTTTTTGTTCAAAATAAAGGTTGCCAACCCCTGACCTAACACTGTTAAGTGTAGGAACTCATTTCTCCCATTATACAACTGTTTTTAATTGTTGTGTGGCAGTGATTTATAAGTTAGTAGTAGTAGTAGTTTATAAATTGTGACCCTCTGACTCCTCAAACTGAATCACTGATACTAACATGTCTTTGTTAGTGTTAATGCAAAAAACCTAAAATGACAGCATGTCTCGCTGACTCTGCTGCCTTTGTTTCACCCGTGGGTTTGCTTCTTAAACTATGGATTAGTTGCTCTCTACCATAAACATACTTATTTATGATAAGCTTGTCTCATAGCTCAGGATGAGTGTGTTGTTGGCGAGCTTGAAGCCTTTTTAATGTTGTTTTATATTGAGCATAGAAGAAGACTGAACCAGTTGAACTAGTCAGATGTGTATGCGATGTGAAAAGTGCCTCTGACTGAGGCAGGTAGGACATTACTCGAACACACTCACACGCAAAACACTGTGAATAATTTAGGGTGTGAGCTAATCCAGTGACAGTGAATTAGGTGAAACATGATGCCGATGCACACAGTGAGCCTGCGCGATTACAAAAACTTGAGGAAGTTTTGTTTTTAATCCTAGCATCGATCACACAACGCTCACATTTTTAGAGAGTGTGATGCACGGTCAAAGCAGCAATTTTACGTGATAGTTCCTTGTCAGTTCAGAGGCAATATCTGCAGACGTAGCAGAGTTGCAGAGAATTCCAGTCCTCTTAAGGGTGTGGTGGGCGTGTGGAGCAAGCAGGAAATTTGTCCCAGCTTGAACTTCGTTAACCTTGTCAGTTGTGTGAGCTCAAGCGGTAAGCAGTGAGAAATCACTCCTCAAAGCTGCAACAATGACTAAACACCATGTAGACACGTTGCACAATAGATGACTCATTTTTGTTCGACAAGCACAGCTGATAAGGACTACATGCTTATATTTACCAGCTAATTTTAAACCAAAATCATATTTCAGTCATAAACAAAATATGACCCCATAAGCAGTTACTACTTCAAGTTATAAGCTTCTATGAATCGGCAATGGTTCGGTTTCAGACGTACGAATCAAATACTGCTGAATGGATGCTGCTTTGTCTTTTTATTGAATATTAACTGTTAATACAAAAGCCAAAAGTGGTTTGATTCATACATTCATTCATACATAAAGCAACCAAAACCTTCCAGCTGAGATTGGGCAGCCTGTATGCAGCCTTACAAGTGAAACCCAGAGCATTGCAAAGTCCTCAAAGTGCTTTCTGCTGCTCTTTGCTTTGAGGCCATGATCACTATAGGTGACATGCATGAGTAGGCCAACATTTTTAACAGCTCAGTTCATCTCTCTGCTCAAAAGTCAGAGAATAATATTCAGAGAGACTTTTGTAAGAAAATCAGCTTGAAATTGTACAGGTGAGGTGAAAGTGTTAAGGGTGTGATGGAAGTTGTGCCTTTCTTCTGCTGATTGAAATCTGCTTGTTTACATGAGGCTTTTCAGGGTTTTATTTCTGCTTGTTCGAATTAAATCCATTTGTCTATGTTCAACTGCAGCTTGGGCGCAGGCAGTGGCTGCTCTGATGATCATTGGCCTCATCCTCCTCATCATCGCCTTCATCATCTCCATTGCGGCCATGTGTAACGTCAGTGTTGGTCTTATGGTCGCCGTAGGAACATTCTTGATCCTTGTTGGTAAGCTGCATATATACACATACACACATAAACATGCATGTGTACGAACACCTAATTTCTGCAGGGATAATTAGTAACACATTTGGAAATGATAACTATGTCAAGCAAAATCAGGTGGAGCTGACAGTACGCAAGAATAAATTGTGAATTCAAGAAAGAAAAAAAATCCCCCATTTAAGTTGCTGTTTGTAAGAAATTTACATGAACTCTTACTGCACAAATAGCCACATTCAACCATAGATAAGACAGACTGAGGCTGGTAACAAACATGCCTCTGGTGTTAAGGGTACATATCACCAAATTTCATCTTCGAGAGCATGTTTAAGCGTGCAAATGTGACTGTAATTTTAGGGAGCAGCCTTACCAGACTCACACTGAAATATAATATATTTTCAATATTTCTGGTAGTATTGGGTAAGGTTTCACATTTGCTCTTGCTATGCACAGTTTTCACAGTGAGCTCCCTGAGTTATACACAGTTGTTTATATTAATCAAACTTTTTTCCATAAAATCTGCTGTTTTAACATGGAAGGGTCTTTGCCTTACAATATAAAGCGCGTTGAGGGGACTGTTGTCAATTGGCACTACATAAATAAAATTGAACTGAAGTTTCACGTAGTAAAACTATGGGGTGGCTGTGGGTCACCCTCCGATTAGAAAGTCGGTAGCTCGATCCTCGCTCTACATGCCACAGTGCCAAGACATTGGACCCCAAATTGCTCCTGATGCATCCATCAGAGTATGAATCTGTCTGTGTTAGTTACAATGTGCCTAAAGGTATAGAATAAACACCATTCTGTGTGTGAATGGGTGAACAAGGCTTGTAGCAAAAAACACTGTATAAGTGCCAGTTCATTTTAATCAGAATCAGAATACTTTATTAATACCAGGGGGGAAATTGTGTTTTGTTACAGACGTTCAGCCATATATAAATAAATATAAATTTGAAAGGTAGTAGATATAAATTTGACAGGTGTGAAATATGAAAAGAATAAATAAACAAATAAACCTAGCATAAATAACTCTAAGTTAAACACTGTGTACTGTATGTAGGATGTACAAGATGAATATTTACAATATGAAAATGTCAAGGGGTCACAGTGAGGAGTTATGGAGTTTGATAAAGCTTAACAAATACCAGTAAAATATACAAATTGGTAAAAATTAAATAATCTAAAACTATTAATGGACCAAAATTGCAAAAAAGAATCTGCCCAGTGACAGCTGATTCATAGTAATTTCTTTATCCACACCTTGATATTTTGATTCTATTAAACCATGCTGAATGTAAGAGGGCTGAGAAGGAGTTGAAGTTTTAAGGTCATTCAGAGAGACAAAGGTTAACAGTGTGTATAAGAGCAGAGGGGTGAAAGTAGGTGCTAAAAATTAAATCTTACTTTGGAAGGGAAGCATCCTAAGTGGGAGAGACATGAGATCACACAAGAAAATGGGTGACGTTGAATATGAGTAAATGTTTGACGTTAAAAGGCTGAGTATAAGAAAAAGTAAACTTTCTACTGAGGCGTGACCCTGCTGTGGCAACAGCTGGTTTGTTTATCAGCCTGACTCACTTCTCTGAGACGGAGAACAGGGGACAGATACCGACATCCAGCTTTTCACTGGAAAACTGGCAGTTGGCACAGGCACAGGTGCTGAGCTTTGTACATTCAAAGTGCCAGAGGGAGTTTTTTAAAACTTGCTTCCCACTGTTAAAGCTTCTGAAAAGGTGTCTCTAATGACTTATGTATCAGCCAGTCTCAAAAGAAAAAAGGGACAAAATAATCTGATTATATAAGTTAAAAAAATATCCCTTTAGTGATTTTTGTGATGCTAAAAATAAATTGTGTGTGTGTATGATTAATCCACAGCCTTAATATCTATTTTGCTATTAATATTTGACAGTGTCACACCCACTGTACAAGTCTGTTATGCCTCCTCAGTGAAACTATGATCCAACTTTGAATTAAATCCAAGATTCAGATTTTTTGCATGACTGCACTTCTGTAAAATAAAGTTATGTGTTTGTGAGAGTAGGGAGCAGATGGAGGTATGCACTGGAGAGAAGAGAAATGAAAACCAGTAGAAGCCAGACAGAATACGTGTGTGAATGAGAGGGAGGCAAATGGAATGGTGAAGACGTAAGAAGTGGAAGCGAGATGAAAAAAAGGTTGTGGGTAAGATGGTGTGGGTGGAGTCAAATGCCAGGGGCACTTTGTGATAGAAAGATTGCAGCAAGATTGAAAGGAAAGATTAAAGTGATGTAGTTTGTGATGGTTTAGAAACGGTGGCACTGACAAAAAGACAGAAGGCAGAGCTGGAGGTGGCAAAGTTGGAGATGCTGACATTTTCGTTGATAGTGGCCAGGATGGACAGGATTAGAAATGAATACATCAGAGGGACAGCTCAGGTTGAGAAGTTTGCAGATAAAGTCAGAGAGGCAGGTGACAGAAGATGAGGAAGACCGCAGAGAAGGTTCATGGATGTAATGAAGAAGGACAAGAAAAGGGTTGGTGTGACAGAAGAGGACGCAAGGGACAGAGTGGGATGGAGGCTGATGATCCACTGTGGGGGCCCTAAAGGGAACAGCCAAAAGAAGAAGAATCAGAAGAACTGTTGAGTAAAGCTTGTTTGTAGTGGTTGACCTACACCACTGGGGTAAAAAAGAGGCAGTTTTTTAAAGTCAGGTGGGAAATTTTACGGAAAGAAGTGGTCGTTAAAAAAGTACACAGAACTAGTCAGCTTTGGACTTGCATTTTTGACTCCCTCTGAAGTAAAAGTGTGGGTTATTTTATAGTTCATAAAGAAAAAGTCACAGCAGTTTGGCAACTGTTTCTTCAAATTTACCCAGAAGAGTTTCAGTGACTAATACTTCTCATCAGAAGCTTAATTCTTTTTTCTGCTCTGGTTTCAAAGAGTGTGGCTATCAGTAACATGGTCATCTCAGTCACGTGGCTCTGGCTGTGAGCACAGCAGCCCCACCCACCTGTCCTTCAAAGCCTCTTTTTATAATGGGAAGAAAGTTGTCTTAAAGGGACGGGAAGGGAGTTAACAGTTTGTTTCAGACAGTGGATGAACTGAGGGGCACAGGGGCCCATTATAAGATAAACACGGATTATTTTGAACCGTGAATCATGCAAAGCTACTCTAGTTGAGTCCAAGAATGAAAATATGGAGCTGGAAATGAGCATAATAGCTCCTCTTTGACTCATGTCTGATTATACTCCTATATGACGAAGCAGCACATCTGACTGAGTCAAGCGGGCCGTTGAAATTAATGTGAAAGTTTGTGTTGAGACACAGAAGTACAGGTTATGTTCACTCCCTGCCGTTCCTAAGCAAAATCATGTTGTCTTGGTTTATTCTGTCTTGGGGAAAGCGAATCAAAGAGCAAATCAGTCTCACCTTTCTCAAGAATATACCTGGAAATGATGACGGAACGGATGTGCAAACACTCTGCTCCAACTCACAGATGATATGTTGATGAAACTTTTACACATGCTTGTGAAAGAATTTTTCACACTCTGCTGTTACTGTCAGTGCAGTTTGTTTGTCCAACTGACTGCATAACTGACTATGTTTAGTCTCCTTGTGTTTCTGTAATGGTTTTAAATATCTTCATCTAGTTTATGTTTTAAATCTTTCTTTATTAACAGGTTTTCCACTGACTAGTTCATGGGAATTATACTAAGCTACTCTTGCTGCAGTCCAGTGTGCATTAAGTTATCCAACTCATCTAGTACATCCCTTCTCTCTCTTCTTCTCTTGTAATAAAAAATGTAATACATCGTTAATCACCTTTTTAAACAAGTTATCCACAAAATTAGATTATGCATAAATTATCAAATGTCATAATAGGTTATTGTTATTACATTATTTAATTTGCCATTTGAACCTGAAGCTACTCTGCAGTTGTTAACATATAGCCTAATATAAACTTTAAATAAACAAAAATCTTAAACTGATACTTTGCTTAATCTTCCAGGGAGGAGTAGAAGGAATAGTTCTTATCAAAGTAATGTTGTAATTTAAAGCCCTGAAAACCTAATTTCTGAATTAGCTTCGGGCCATGAATAATTTTTAAATAATTTTCATTTTCTAGTTAAGTAAGAAAAGTAAAATGTATTTTTTCACAAGGTAAATTTGTGTGAACAGCTGTTAGAGTTGAAGTGGTTTTGGTTGGGAAAGGATGATTTTTAAGTAACCAATCGCAGTTTTGCATTATTAAAATATAGTTTTAATGACAGTTGTGAAATTGTTTTATTACTACATGTTACCATGAAACAAACAGCTCACACTGACCTTGCTTGTCTCTGTCTACAGTGATTCTCCAGATCATCGCTCTGATCATCTACCCGGTCAAATTCAATGAGCTGATCTTTGAGGGCAACTATTACTACACTTGGGCCTACGGGTTTGGCTGGGGTGCAACCATCATCTGCATCGGCTGCGCCGTCCTCTTCTGCTGCCTGCCGCGTTATGAGGATGAGTTGCGTGGTGAAGCAAAGGTCAAATACCTTTACACTTCTCAATAAAGACAAAACCAGCGCACCCATCCAGTTATAGCCATTTCCACTTTTCACTCTGAGCTGCATGTGGGCTACCCACTGAACAGTTTTACATTTTCCTCAAGATGGCTCAGTTCAGCAATGGAAGATCACTCCTCTTCCATCCATGAGTGAAGCAAGGAGTGATTCTTGCTGGAAATGGTCTGTGACTGGAAAATGCATCTGCTTTAATACACAGATCTCTATTTTAGTCAGGATGAAAACAAATCATGATGATGTTGTGAAACACATTCATCAGTTTACCTGTAATTTTTAAATGTAATTCTCCAACACGGTCTCACAACAGTTCATGAAATAGTTTCAAAAAGCTGTGGTGCTTTCACTTTAAAAAATTCCACCTTAGTCAAAGGAGTTTTATCTAAGACACACAGGATCATTAATGTTATACTCTATTTTGGTTTTTCGCTTGTTTGAACAATTTTATTTTCATTTGCTGTTTGGTTAGATTTAGGAACAGTTTGTGGTTTCAGTTAAAATACTGCATTTTTTATCCCTTCTGAGGATGCCTTTTGAAACGTCAAAAAAGGAAAATTAATGACCATGTACTTGACCAAATACAACACATTTTGTGGCTATTTCATGATTTGACCATGAGACTGTGCTGAATTGTCAATGCAAGATCACCCAAGTGCATTTTAAAGGAGGTAGTTAGGTTTAAAGCATAGCTTTTGCCTGGTTTCTCACATATATCCCGGAATCTTAATAGATAAGCAATCTAGACTCGAATATTTTGCACAGGACGTAAAATCACTCAGTATCATTTTTTGGTTTTTTCCTGTGTGCCATGATTAGTTTTTCTGTGTGTCTTTTATTCAGTATGTTGCTGTGCATATTAGGTAAGAAGGAGGCAAAGACTTGGCCTCTGAAATGAAATCTGTTCATACAGAACGTTCCTATAGTTTGTACCTTTTTATTTTGCATTTTCTTATCTGCTGTTTTTTTCCATTATTTTGTATTCTTATTTACATAATACCAAAGGGGTATAACTGTGGGGGTTCACTGTGCTGTCTTTAGATGTGTTATTAATTATGACGATGTACAAGGGCCATTGAAAGTAGAAGTAAAAACTTTTAAAAATAATGAGCAGGGAAGGGGGTCATATTCTGAGAAACAATTCCAAATTTCCTGCATTAAATAGTGTAAATTTATTAAAGTAAAAATATTATGAGATTAAAGTTATACACGTTCTTAAAAAATACTTCTATTTTTCCTTTTTTTAAGCTTAATAAAACATTTTCCCAATATTTCCTTCCACATTATTTTTTAAGAACATCTAAATGATGATTTAACATTTTTGAGATGGTTCAAACTCATGTGAGCTCTAAATCTTGTTTTAACGGGAATCAATATAAACTTAGAAGCTTATTCTGTGTTTTCATTACTGGTTACCTCATTGTGGGGTTATTTAAAATTATATTCAAAGGGAAAACAAGATTATTTTTCACTGATGACCAAACAAATCCTTTTTAAGTTCTAACCATGCCACTTTGAGTAACCATTTGCTTGTTTGCTAAGACACGATACAAAGTTGTACAATCACCTGGCTTACTGTGTGAAAAACATGTGCCTTAGCTTCTTCAGTGTTCTGTTGCCGAATCCATGAATGTCTGATCCAACTGGTCAGTCAGGTTTTACTGACTGATGATGACTCTGTTCATGTCGAGGCTAACTTTGAGACTTCATGCCCAAACAAGACAGTGACTGTACTCCATTAAATGGAAGAGTTCCAAAGAATTGATCATTACTAACTGATCTTAGATTATTGGCCACAGCCCAGTTGATCCTTTTTTTCCATTTAACATCTATCAATCTGTTTGCTCAGCAAATTGCTATTATTTTATAATCTGGTGGAAGTTTTAACTCTTAATCAGGGCAGTTTACTCTTACTAACTCTGTTGCAATTCTTGAAAGTGAGGGGAACACATGCTTTTACTTACAGGCATGAATCTCTGTTATTAATGCCAGCTTTTAATATCGCCACTAGTAACTGTCTGGATGTATGCTGTACTATAGGGACTGTCTCACTGGAAATCTCCCAGCTGGTTTTCTGCTGTAGTATGAATTATTTTTGGTAGTCTGTGTATTTTTATGCAATAAAAAGTTTTTTGGAAACATTATCCGACTGTTTCTTCAAATGCATTGGATGTTTATGCTGCTCGTATGGAGAAAATGATATAGTGAAGTGTGTGTGCATGTTTCATAATCCCTCTCCAGTCAAATTAGGAAATAAAAATCAAGTTTCTAATTTCTAACTGCAGGATGACATCAAAATAAATGCCGTACAAACAGCCGATATTTACAATCAAATAATTTAACTTTTGAGTTTTTGTTCACATCGCTGAAGTTGGGCATTAACATGAAGTTGCTGCTTATATGCAAATAATCCTGTCTCTGTAGTTAGACTCCTACACACAGGATTTGTCAGTACACACACACACAAATGCATGCACATAGAGGAACATGGCTGATAAACAACCCAGCGAGCCACTGATATGAGTCATAAATCACAATAGGCTCACACCCAGACAGCACCTCCCTGACTAAGAATTAGACTTTGCTTGGCATGTTGTAGCAGGTCTGGTTTCTCAGGAAAAGGGGTGGAGAAAAAGGAGTGTGCAGGTAGGGGAAGGGAAAGAAGACATGAAGGTGATTGTAGTAAGAGAAAGTAGATACTACAGTGAAGCAGGTAGAGACAGAAAATGAAAAATTCCAAAGAATTATCAAAGCATATTGTGATGTCATAACTGTATTGGAATCTTTTCCTCCACGCCCTACCCACTGTAATTATTTTCTCCCAGTGTATGCTTCGGTTTTTGTCATTTTACTTTACATTAGAGAAGAAAACTGCTGCTCCACTGTATCATTCAGCTCATCTACTGAATGATATTCAAACTTTGATGCTTCCACAATAATGCCTTCATGTTGTAGATTTACTTCCTTGAAAACTACATTGTAAATACCTAACAGCTAATAAATAAATAAAAATATAAGATTATTAAAGCTACATAGAACTTTCCTGATTATTTCTCTTAACCCTACAAAAAAAAAAAAACTTAAATGTACCTTCAGCTGCTACCTTTTATTCTCCTCAAGGGGTGGCCACAGCAGATTAATCCGCATCAGTAATTTGGCAGAGGTTTTAAGGCGGATGCCCTTCCAGACACAACCCTCCACACTGAGAGGGGCTTGTGTCCCCACCTGGAACCAAAACAGGGATCTTTTGCGTGGAAGGCAAATGTGTAAACCGACACACTACTTCCATTGTCCGAACATATTTTCTTCTGCTTATCCAATTCAGGGTTGCAGGGGGCGCTAGAGCCTATCCCAGCTGTCATGAGGTGAAAGACAGGGGTACACCATGAACAGGTTGACAGTCGATTGCAAGCCCATCACAGAGAAGAAGACAACCATTCACACCTATGGTCAATTTAGAATTGCCAGTTAGCCTAACCACTTTGTTTACCTTTTGAAGAAAGCTGGAGTACCTGGAGAGAACCCACGCATGCACAGGGAGAACATGCAAACTCCGCACAGAAGGGCCCCAGCTGGCCAGATGAATTCAAACCCAGAGCCTCTTGCTCTGAAGTGACAGTGCTAACCACTGAACCACCATGCTTCTCTTAGTGGGAAATCCTGTGTTCAGATGTTTTGTCACGTCTGAACTGTAGTGCAAAATCAAGAGATATTAAATTAATTCATACCCAAAAAAGTCTGACACCCCCCCCCCCCCCCCCCCCACACCCAC
>VUQH01000075.1:4069-17512 GCA_015106775.1 Etroplus canarensis | reverse complement strand
AGGTGTGAAAAACTTGTTGCATCATTCCCAAGAAGACTCATGGCTGTACTAGCTCAAAAGGGTGCTTCTACTCAATACTGAGCACAGGGTCTGAATACTCATGACCATGTGATATTTCAGTATTTCTTTTTTAATAAATTTGCAAAAATTTCTACATTTCTGTTTTTTTTCTGTCAAGATGGGGTGCTGAGTGTACATTAATGAAAAATAAATTGAACTTTTTTGATTTTGGCAAATGGCTGCAATGACACAAAGAGTGAAAAATTTAAAGGGGTCTGAATACTTTCCGTACCCACTGCATATTGGTCAGTAGCTTTCAAGTGGAAATGACTGAACAGTGCACGCACGTGTGTGTTTAAGTGTGAGCAGCTTGGTAACTCATCCTAGTTCCTTAGGGGTTATCTTTGTCGAGATCTTTAGCTAATGTGAGGTCCGAACCCCTGACTCATTTCAGTGCTCAGGGTGTGGTCTGATGTTATTTCCTCTGTTAATGAGCATAATTTATAAGCTCTGTTTAACTGTGCAACTAATAGGAAGCACCTGACATGCTGACTTGTTCTCTGGAAACTTCTTTTGATGATTTTGACTCATCGCAAGATCGCTTGAATCCATCAGCTGGCTGGAATTTTTCTGTATGGAGTTTGCATGTTCTCCCCATGCCTGCATGAGTTCTCTCCAGGTACTCTGACTTTCTCCCACAGTCTAAAGAAGTGTATGTTAAGTTATTTGGTGTTTCTAAATTGGCTGTAGGTGTCAATAATAGCACGAATGATTGTCTGTGTCCCTGTGTTAGCCCTATGGTTGACTGGTAATCTGTCCTGGGTGTATGATGCTTCTCTCCCCATGAGAAGTGGGATAAGTGCCAGTCCCTCCGTGACCTCGAATTGGATAAGCAGTTAAAAAATGTATGGATGATTGTGACTCAAATGCATGTAGAAAAATTTTGACACTAGAAAATTCACTTGTTTAGTTTTTGGCAAGAGTTGAATAACTTCATTGATTAAATTACTATGTTTGAATATATAATAAATATGGAGGATGGCATCAACTCGCAGTAGTTAGTTTTATTATAAGTTAAGATGTTCATTTTTTTCCATGAATTGCCTAGTATAAAATGTTTAAAAATACCAGTTGGCAGTTTCTCTGAACCCAAGGTGGTAGCTTGCCATTTTTGTCTGGCTGTAGGAATGTTAAGATATATGGGCTAAGCGGTTTCTGTCGCTGTGTGCTTGAGCTTGATATGTAGCATACAGACATGAGCATAGTATCAGTCCTATCAGGGAGAAAGTAGTGTTTTTTTCATAAGAAGCGGAACAGTTCCTTTAATGTTTCTGCTGGTTATATCATGATTCTTTCAGGATGCAATGAAACTGTGCATCTCGGCCACATCTTTCTTTATTGCAAAATATGACTTTGCACTTATGCAGCATTTTCTGATCAGAGATATTAATGTCTCACAGAGACATAAAGGCAGAGAGAACACAGATCATACTGATTGAATTGTTCGAGTGAGGGAAGCAGAGCAACAAACTCACGCAGACCCTTTTAGTCTCTGTGCTGTAGCAGTACATCTTTTCCCTGCATGCTCGCAGCACGGGAGATGGATTTTTCTGAGAACATTGTCAGGGGTGACCTATTTTAGCTTGTGTGTGTGTGTGTACGTGTGTGTGTGTTTGCATGGAAGGTGACCGTCATTGCAGCCTCTCTGCCAGTAGCGCTCAGTAACCACACTTCCTGGCCACACACTTTCAAAAACCTTCTCCCCACCGCTGCAGGAAGAGCATATTTTCTGCCGATCAGCCAAAGAAGGCTAGAAGAAACTGAATGTGTTTCTCTCTGTGTACGTGTGTGAATTATTCAGTGTACCAGGGAAGTACAGCTTTGCTGACTTATTCAGCCAGGAGACAGAAAGTAGGTTAGATCCACTAACAACTACGTCTCCCTGTAAAGCTCTCTTCCAGTCTCCACCTTATTTTCTATTGGCATTTTTAAGATTTCTCTTTTTATTATCTTTGTTTCCTCCAGCCGGCTCTCTGTCTACTAACTGCCTTAGCATCATAAAGCCATTTTAGGCCAAGTCAAGTCATTGTGAAGAAATGTGTGAGCACATATGACTCAATCACACCCTCAAGGGGGTCTGTGAAGTCAGCAAAGGGCTTCTGGGGGCACCGCCCTACGTATGCGTGGCAGTGGAAGTCAAGCATTCACAGGAAACTGGCCAACTTGGTCACGCTGTTAACTTCTCAGACTGATAGGAAGTGAGAAAGTGGTAGAAACAGGGTATGGTGGATACGGAACAATATAGCAAACATGAATGTTTTGAAAAACTAGAAAAATACACACACGTCCACACCACAACTGCGCACCTGCTGAGCCACAAAAAAGCCACTGACAAATACAAAACATAAACATTTATTACACTAAAAATAGTAAAAGCCAGAGCACCATAGTGTGTGAGCTGTTGATTTTATACATTAAACATAAATGTTGTGCAACCCAGAAGGTGAAAATAATGCGACACAATTATCTTTCAGCAGATATCCATCACCTGCTGAAATCTGATCAACAACATAAATGTTGTAGACGCAGCCACAACAGTGCAGTGAAGGTGGTTTCACTGCTCATATTGCCCATATATGTTTTTTGGGGGGTTTTCCTTTTAATGTGAGTAGTGTGTAACTTTTTTCAATGTAAATGGTCCATGTTAAATAAAAAAGGGGAAAAAAGCAGAGTTTATTGTCCTGTTTTTCTCTAAATCCCAGTTTAACATATTTGTGTAACTCCCATCTAGCAGCTTAACATGCCCTTAAACAAACAATATACTGCCACTTCGTCTACCCTTTTTATTTACTTGTCAGAGATGCTTCTCCAACTCTAAAGTGTTTCAACTGTGACAAAAGTACACCAAACATTATGTTGTTGGCTGCAAACTCAAGTTTTCATGCAGTTCCAGCTTCTGAGGATTGGATTGCAAGTAGGAAGATCCTTACTGTTTGCTTGTTGCACAGTGAACGTTGCTGGTAGCTTTAACTGTATGTATAGGCTGGAGTTGCATGTGACACTAACTTTAAGATCTTTTTGAAGGGACTACTTGGCGTGGATGTGGGTTGCTGTTTTTTTAATGTTCATTTTTGCTACAGTGCAACTCAGTAATTTTGGAGTGATCTTGACAAATGGCCTTGAGAACAAAGCCCAGCTGACACTTGAGCCCTCAGCTAGGCAGAGGAATGAATTGTGGCACGGCATGCATTTTCAAAAATGGTAATGTCTATCAAAACATAGTGTAACACAATGAATTATGCAGGGTTTTAGCTAATGTCAAGGTGTCTGTTCATCCACCCATAATTTACAAGAATCGCTACTACTCCTAGAATATTGAATGTAATCAAATTTGCATACAGTGATCACCTATTAGGTCTTCACCCAAACTGTGGTCAAGTTCAAGGTCATATTTGGCATTTTATGGGTACTTTTCTATTTTCACAAGAATCGCTACTTCTGAGGGTTTTGGTGTGGATTGTAATGTTTATAAAATGACTGTGTACTAGAGCTCGCCTACTGTCTAAACATAAATGCTGTCATTAGTTTATTTATGGCATAATGATGTCATAAGCTAGGTTAGGACTCAAGAATTAGGGTCATGGCGTAGGCATAACATCAGGTCCTGGATGGCAATAATAGTGCAGTAACCTGGCTTCCCAACTTGATCAGCACAAGTTCCCATTTTTACAAGTGGAAAACTTCAAAGTCAGTTTGCAGAATTGCAATTTCAGTATTCCTCTTGTGCTGACAGATTTTCAGTTTTTTTTTCTTCTTTCAGATGGTAATCTGCAGCTAATAGTGCCTTGGTAGATTGAAGTATCATTTTGCCACATGTTGCATACCACTTGCATCTTATTAGATGATGATGATCATGTTCTTATTGGTCATGATCCTATAGGGAGTGGTCCCATTGGTTAAACTCCACGTTAGGAAGGTGTGGTTGCGGCCTTCCTACCCTATTCCTATTCCTATATTAAAGCTGTGACATACTGACGCATTCACATATTTCAGTATTTTTTATAGCCTTGACTACATGTAGTCCTCATACTCCTGAACACTGTCATCTGGTGGTGACCCAGGTTAATTTGTCCTGGATACAACAAGCCTCCTTGACTTCTCAATGGATTTCAATTCTCATTAGTTTGTAGAATACAGCCAACAAATGACAAGACAATGTATCACTTTTACTCTGTATGTCACACATCACATTAACCAATAAATTGTGATGGATTTTAAACCGGATGAGCTGCTATGTCACTGACGTTCTGCTGTTTGCCAACGCTTCATAGTAGGCAGTGCCTGTGCACACAGTGCTTAACCAACACAACAGCTGACCAATCACAGCTATGGTGTTTGCAAAGAGACAGAAGCTAAAGAAAAGATGAGCAATATAAAAATATCACATGTTTTAAATATTAGAGCCAATAGACACCAAAATAGAATTATAGACCTGTGTATAAGATTGATAAAATGGTTTTAAATGTGTGAAAACCACAGGAGCTGTTGCAAGTTTTTCCGAGAACAGAAGGGTTTCCTGTGGTATCTGTACCTATGTTTGGGAAAAAAATGTGCTGACATCTTTTATAGTAGTGAAATATTTAAAGGCAGTGTATTTTATAGGTTTAAAATTGGCATCAGTGATTATAGCAAGAAAAGGGTAGACTTAGTTGTGCTGACTCTTATGCTGCCTTGAAATTCCTGTAAATCTTTTCTTACAACTGGTTATTTTTTAATTATCAATCAGTGCTGAATATTAGTGCTGAAACATGGTTCTCATGTCTTAAATGTGTAATTAATTTTAGTATTTTTAACACTCAGTATCTGCTGACTTTGTATTGCTTGTCAGACAAAATAATCATTTCAATGTCATTTCCTTGCACAATTAGGTATGAAGTACAGCACTCACGTTTCACCTTCACATTTGAGAACTTACTGTTTATATAACTGTAAAATCTGTGAATGGGAAAAATTGCAGTCTCTCTTTTCCTGCGTCTTTCCACCCCATGTAGAGGTGCTGTATTGCAGAAACTCATTCTTCCACTGCCAGCTGGATAACAAACAGCAACTGAATATAGGAGTGCACTTGAATCGTGATAGAAACGATATTTGCTTTTTTTTGCCTTCTTTCACTGCACTCACATTCTCCATTCAGACCAGGCACTAGTTTGAAGCGACAGAGTTTGCAAACGGAGCATGTGAATGAACGACAGGAACAACGAATAAAAGAACCCATTAGCTTAGTTATCAAGAGTGCCTTAAAAGCCTCGATTCGCTCCTCTTCCTTTGCTTTCCTTTTCTCTTTCCCGTCATTTCCAACTGCCCCATTTTCTTTTGATATTTTACCCCAAATCACTCCTTTTCTTCTTATCTAAAATACCCATATTCTCCTTTATTTTCCTCTAATTTTCTTACACTTCTCTCCTGTTAGTTTCTTCTATAAAAGTTGAGAGCAGCAGCAGCAGTCTCAGTGTGATTCTTTGAGGGAAGATATCATTTTTAAGCACATACACATATGCATGTACTGTAGATGTGTTTTATGTAGCAGACTAAGTGAGAGCAATTAAAAATAAAGTTTGCTTTGGGGCAGTGGAAAGTAGATAGAAAAGCTTTATTTCTTTATAATTTGTAATGGTGTTGTGTGAAAAATAACAGTGAATACACATTTGTCAAATAAAAGATGCATATTTGGTTTGATTAGCCCAAAGAAATATGTAAACTGTGTAAAAGGACGGCTTTTGCAATAAACAGTGAATCACGGAGACTTATGGATGTTTTGAAAGATCTGTTACTATAACCTCTAAATAGTGTCATGTCCATATTTTATGGGAATAAAATTGTAAGAAACATCACAAGACCACTTTTTCAGCGCACCCACATTTATGTATTTGAATGTTTGCACACAAATTGCTTGGATAGATGTTGTTTGGTTTTTGCTTAACTATAAATCACATAGGCTTGCAATTAAACAAGTCAAAACTGATGTGTGTGTGAACTGCTAATAATATGGATATTGAAGAGAGTGCCTATTTTGATCCTGTGTATATGCCCAATTCTTCATTGATTTTATTAATTCCTTATAAAGTTTCTCTGTGGTGGAGAAAAACGCTGGCTTATGAAGGTTTACTTTATCAACTGTCTTATAGTCTATGAGTCTGATGACTGTTTTGAGATGGTTTTGAGAAAAGGCGTACAGAGTTTACTGCCATTGTTTTGCAATGTGCAGTTTCTTACAAGAGCATGTTGATGCTGATTAAAGGAATTAATACGTTTGGACGCATATATACTGATTTAGTGGAAGATTTGGAACTGGTTCCTAGTCACCATTCTTGGAAAATGTTGCAAGTGATGTATTACACAGTAAAGTCTGCTTCTCTGTTACCAGATAAACAAGTGATGGTCTGTCAGTGATGCTTGTGTCGGCACATCACTCTGTGGTGCAACTCATAGCTTAAAACCACTGGTATCACATGATAGGTGCTTTTGGCAGCTCCAGTTTTCCCCAAATGTTTGTCACACAATTTTCCCATGTTAACAGGCTTGGGACCAGCACTGAGAGTACACTAGGCTTGTAAACCCCACAAATGCTATGCTTATGTCTCCTCCTGGTTGCAAACCAGGGACTTTGCATGCCACCACACTACGGAAAGACACCAACCACTGCTTTTACATACATGCGTTTAATAATTTTACTCATTTGCCACCAGTAACTGCATGAAACTTTATTATTATTAGGTTTGAATAAATAAGACGTCAGTAAAACAGTTAAAATATTTAGCTGCCATCATTGTTATTAAATGTAATTATAGCTCAAGCTTCAGACTGCTCTCCATGCTTAGTTGAAGGCAATTCAACTTTTGGCTCAGTATGATGTCACTGAGAGGGGGTATCCTTTTAAATGGTGGTGCACAGAAGCCACACCCACCAAACTATTCAAACTTTTTTTTCTGAGAGGGGCAGCCAATCAGAAGAAAGTTGTTCCTTAAAGGGGAAGAAGGTATAACAGCTTGGACAGTGGCTGAACTGATGGGCTGCGCTAAGACCTATAATTAGAGAAATAACTATTATTTTGACCAGTGTATCATGCAGAGCTGTCCTCTGAAGTAAAAACTGCAAGTGTCGGTTTGATCCCCTTGCATTACACTTGATAAAACATCTTTGAGTATGGTAGGTGGTATTACAAAATTACAGTAACAGCTTAAAAAATGTAATTAACCTGCAAATGATATATTCTATCAAGATTAAAAATAAGTGATGTGGGGGCCAAAAAAGTTTTGGCCAGGTTATATGGAATATCTAAATTCATAAAGTTTAATGGGAAAATGAACTTGATAAGATTACAAGTTTGCTGTAAATGAAAGCGAAGGGGCCACAAAGTGAAGCTACTTATCACCATTACTGCCTTCTTTTTTGACTAATTTTGTGTGTGTGTTTGTGTGCATGTCTGTCTGGGCTCTAGCCCAACACAGAAGCAGACCTCAGTTGCAAATGTAATTCACATGAGGCCGGAGGAGCTGTAATACTATTACTACACACATACACACACGCACAGCTGTGTTGCCGCCCACAGTCTCTGTGCATACCTCTCTTTCAAACTCCTTTTCTCTACCTCAGTGTGTAAAATGAAGGTGGAAAAACTCATTAAGTCTTTACGGATTCGCCTATGCTGCTGCTCTAAACTCTACTGTCGGATCGGTTTCAGAAAATACAAAATTATTTTTTAAAAAACTTTATGAAAGTTAGAAAATATGAATGTGTAAACCACGTAAAAAGCTGTGAAAAAAGTTGTTTGCATATTTCTATTAAAGGTTTCGTGCTTTTCTAAGTAGTTTCAACATTGTCCATTTTGAAAGCCGAAGTGTAGCATTATCAACACTAAAATATCACATTTATTTCACGTGGGTCTGTCCACAGTTGCATGGAATTTACGTTACAAAAGTGAAATAAGGACAGAAAGAAAGTCTAAGAAACGCAGGGAGTCAGGATGTGCAGTACATGTCCGTGTTACAGCAACACGAGGAAAGCCAGAGAGAAGAGGTGGGACCATTTCTCACATGAGGCTCCACAAGCCTGAACGCCCACGCTGACTTTCTCAGACTTAAAGAGAGAGAGAGAGAGAGAGAGAGCAAGCGAGGCAGTAAAGAGAGGGATTCCTAATTTACTCACTGACTCAGAAAGAGAGAGGAAGGAGATTGAATCTTTTTTTTTTTTTTAAAGGTGCATGAGAATGACCCCATGTGAATGCTATCAGGGTTTAGCAGCAGTTTTTTTTAATTAGTACAAAATTTTTGCTATTCTTTTAAAGTTTCTTTAGAGTTTCACAGTTAGGTTCGAAGCCCCAGTGAAGTGAATGGAAGAATCATACATGAAAATTCAAAAGAAATTTCAGAAAGTGCTTCATAAAATGTGCTGGAAATGGGCCTACTGCTTCTTTAAAATAAAATATCACAGTAGCAATTGAGTTCTGTACATAAAGAGACTATCTTACAGAAAATGTCATTTTTTGGTCTAACACTTGAGAAATAAAGCTACTTTTTTGTCAATCATCTCCTTGGCTGATACTGTCTACACAAATGGTGCTTTCAAGCACAGTGCTCAGTGTAGGCCATCTTCATTTTGACAACACCCTAAACCCAACACTCAGTAACTGTAGTTGCATATGTAAACAGAAGAAAATATGGCCTCTGTAGATAGCTGAATTGAATATGGTCAGTTAGATATGTGACCTGTAAGACTGAAAAATACAGCTGCAGTGTCAGTGAGTGGAAATGCCTTAAGCTTCCATTTTTTGGCACCATTCTCCTTTGAAGAAATCCTTATCCTTGTCCTGTTGGGCTGCAGTGTTCAAGGACATCTAACTAAGCTTTGACCTGCTGTCACACCAGAGATGATGTACTTGTTCTCTTCCCATTAACTGAATGCATTTTCATCAGTGCCGGCCACTATTAGATTTGGCCACACTTAACTTTATGCACTGTCGCACAAAGAGGATTGTGAGTTTGTGGGTGAGGCTGTGGAGCTTTGGTATTAATAATAATATATCAGTGTTTAAGGATTAGTGATGCAGTGTGTCTGGTAGGAGAGTATAACCTGTCTGTATATAAGCCAATGCTCTGAGTAAATGTATGAAAAAGTGGTGCACATTTCCCACAGATTTAGATTCCAGATGTGCCGGGGGTTGATGCACATGCTTTGTTTAATGAATAATTAATGGGGATAGACTGATCCATCTTTTTCAGTTCAAATCTGATACAAATAACTTGGCTCAAGGCATCAGCTGATACCAAGTACTGATCCAATACCAGTGTTGAATTAATAATCCTCACTTCAGGCTCAATTTTAACATTACTTTCTTTATAAATGATAATGCAACCGATACATACTCAATAATTTAAATTTACTAAATTGGTGTGTATTAGTGGGATATTATTTACCTAATTTATTTGCATTTCAGATTTGTGCAAGTCTTGGACTACTCCATACCACTTTTATTAATAGTCACTCTAGTTTCACCTTTCTACCACTCAGTCTGAGTACGCCTTGTTTTACTGCTTCCCACACACACACACACACACACTCGCATGTGGAGTGGTACTGGCAGAGACCGATTAACTTAAAATAATACTAATGAGCAGCTAACCGCATATTGTTCTATTGCAAGTGCAATAAATGCTTACCAACAAGCACAACCCTGAGCGCAGTGAGAGAGGAAGAAAATATCGTCATTTCAGCTGTTCACCTGTGTTACCTCACTTGACCACAGTTTGCGGGTGAACTAAAACTCCTGCAAAAATACAAATTAAAGTTATTAGTGTAGCTAAGGTGAAATTCCTCCAAACTTCTGTCGCTTTGCTGTTTAACTGCTCCGTACTATGTCGGCTCTCCCACAACCAGTGCGCTGCTGATAATGGAGTTGTAAACGACATGTAACTGAATTGAATGGAGTGACCGTAGATCAGCTGATTGTCACCTGATCCAAATACCAAATTGGTCCTTCCTTGATTTTTAGATAATGCAGTTTTCTAATTTTCTTCTCTCCAAATATTTTACTTGCAGAGTACTGTGCGACATATTTTATATAATACAGGGGTACAGTCAGCTGCCTGCCTTTCCAGTGACTCTGTCAATTTTGCTGTGAATTCTTGGTGGTAGTCCATGTTCTGGTCTGCAGCTTATGTGAGCATTATGTACCACCACATGAACCACTGTCTACCTGCTGGAGGTTCTAGTTAGTTGTCCTCCACCTCGCAGGGAGTTTCAACAGCAGAAGAACTACTGTCACTAGCTGCACTCCCAAGATGGTGGAGTTGGAATGCTTCCTTTTGTTGGAAACGGCTGAATATCGCGTATCAACCTGGTCATTGAGCCAGCTGGTTTAAAAAACACAGGACTGAGAGGCAGGACTAGTTAGTGATGATTGAACTTTTAAAAGTAAGAACAAGCAGATTGTCCATGACTAAGTGAATTGTGGATGGTGTTCGCTCTGCCATATAAAAATGAAAAAATGCTGAAGTGAGTTGCCTCGTATACCTGGGCTACCCCATCCAAGCAAAGAGTATATTTGGAAAAACTGCAGTCACATTTATCATTATCTATCAGTTAAAACACCACAGAGTACTTTTTTTTAGCACTGCTGACTAATACTTGCTTTCTTTTTTTAGCTCACCAGCTTTCTCTTTTGTTGACGGATACTGATGCTGATAGACTGACTTTGGTTCCTGTCAAAGAAAAGTGCACTTGTCATTATTTGTAACCTGTGTTCAAGTTGATGATCAGTGTACCGACAAACAGACGACGTGTAATTTGTCTAACTGATTGAAAAAAGAAACATGGTGTTTTACAATCAACCTGTTGTTTTCTTGTTTTTCCTAGCGGTTACGGCGGTTATCGACCAAGTACAGGACAGAGAAGATATATCCGACCAACATAGGAGAGCGAGAGGAGAATGTCAAGAAGAACAGATATAAAGATATACTGCCATGTAAGTATGTAGTACAGCCACAGATGCATAGGCATGTTGCACAGATGAATGATTCTTTCCCACAACAAGCCCTTTGACTCATCAAATAAAGCTGAAACTAATAAAATAATGGCCACATTAAGTTTAGATATACATGGCTTCTGTGGCGTACTGCCTGCTCTAAATTTAATGGAGCCAGTTATTATTTGCCCTCTTAAATTATTATGCATCTGTTCTTTAACTAACAGTCACATATTTTATCTCATAGCTTCCACACGAATTCAGGCCATTACTAGATATGTAGTAGGGACGAAGAAAAGTGGGAAGACACTACTGTAGCGGTCTGTTCAGTTTTAGATAACTGTACCTTGTAATCTGTCCACCTAGCTACCCTTCTCTGTGTTTATGCCCAGCATCAAAACTGGCAAACTCCCAAAATGTGGACCTTTTAGAAACACTGTTTACCCTGTTTAAGTTTGAAGACTCAAACATTGCATTTCAGTCTGTAAGAAAAGAAATTGAGACTTTTGGGAACAGTGACCCAGACAGTGCTTCCTTCCTGACTGTCTTTTACCAACCACACAAGCTGAGCCAAAACTTTAGTTATGCTCACATACCTAATGGGAGCTCAGTTTTGTTACCATATTTGTTTTGTTACCAATTTTCTCAATGTTTTATGCCACCATGGCCACATTATGCACGTGTTACTTTCAATAATACATCTACCTCATTTGTTGGCTCAAGCAAAAAGGTCTGTTCTTTTTGCCCTTGCTGTTCTTCTCATATGAAATATTGTTAAGGAGTTGGCCCATATAAATAAAAAATCTTTTGTTTTAAATTTGGATGTCTCCCCTTCAGGGTAATCTCCTCTGGCATGTCCAAAATTTTCTTTTTCTTGTAAATTTTATTGGCAGACTACAAAATAGTGCATTACCGCCACCCACTAGTATCCTGTCCACCCGTGTCATCCTTGCGCAGGGCCCACGACCCTGGCTTCATCAGCCAAGACTGTGGGCCCTTTCCTCTCTTCCAGACCCTTTAGATTCTCTCCAGAATTTTCACAATGCTGCTGCTGTTTTTATATCGCTTAGTAGAAGTCCCACCCTTTCCATTTGCACTTTTGCCTTCCACTTGCAGTTGTGCCTCTGTCATGCATTCTGGATCTCAAAATTTTGATCCTTCAACTTGATTTTCATTTTTGTGTATGGAGGAACTTGCCCTTGATCTTAACTTGCAGTTAAGTTAACTTGCAGCCCTGATGCTTCAACCTTGACCTTTTGAAACTGCATTCTAACTGAAGACTGCTCGGTTGTATTCAGAGACCCATCTCTCATAACCAGCGGTGATCCTTCCCATGAAAGTTGGGTCAGTTTGACACATAAATTCATGTTTGCTCTCTACAGTGAAATCAGAGTGCAAGTGGTCATAACAGGACTTCTAGTGAGGTATCTGTAAACAGCAGCACCACTGAAATTGTTCTAGAGATGCACAAGGAGTTAACCTTTAAATTTGGTATGGTGGGGCTACTATAGCTCATCTGGTTGAGCTGGCAACCCATATTCTAAAGACTGGAGCCCTCTCTGTAGGGGCTTGGATTTAAGTCTTTTCCAAACCATTTCTTGCATGTTATTCCCCCGCCACTACTCGAGTCTGCTTGTGCATTTTTAAAAAGTATTTATGGGCAAGTTCCAGGAACTTTTTCATCATAATTTAGATGTTGTTGATGCACTGATTAGTGTATATGCTGCTCACCAGAACTTTGGCCACTTTCTTGTATTCTCCCCAAGGAGTCGCTACAGTGGATTAATCCACATTGATAATTTGGCAGAGGTTTTACACCAGAAGCCCTTCCTGATGCAACCGTCTATGTTGAGAGGGGCTTGTGTCCCCCCCCCCCCTAGATTTGAACCAGGGACCTTTTGTTTGTAAGGCACTACGCCACAGGCACCCTGCTTAGCTAAAATACTTTGAAAAAATCTTCATGGACTTAAATAGAGCTTAACGCTTGACTTAGAACATGCAACCAATCAGTATGGAAAAATATGTTTCACATTGATTTAATTTGAGTCTTTTCAGTTTCCATGTTGTTTATCTAAATGTACACTTACACATAGATTGAGGCCAGATGTTATCAAGCAGAGAGGGTGCTAGTTCATCACTTTGTCACATGGCTGCAGCTGATTCACAGCGATAAATGTACTGTGCTGTCCATAATAGCCGAAACACTTTTAGTTGACATTTTGAATGTAGTTTTGATTTGAAACGTTGCCTGACAATATAATCTATATGAAACCTTGTGCCCTGCATGACAAGCAGCTTAAAAGCATCATGCATGTATTAACTCAGCTTTAAAGGTCACCGTGTGCTGGAGAAAAATGCGTCCAATCGAAGGTGATAACAGCTCTGTCAAATTTTTTTTTTTTTTTTTTTTTTTGAATATGATG
>VUQH01000073.1:0-16475 GCA_015106775.1 Etroplus canarensis | reverse complement strand
CAGGTAAAAAAAAAAAAAGCGCCACATTTGATGTGTACGCCGTAGCATATCAGTGGTTTTAGTGAGGCTCGGCGCTGCTGCTTTTGTTGGAACTCGCGTTGAGTTGGATTGTTCTGCTGGGGTTAGCTTGTTAGCTTAGAGGCTAAACGAACTGCAGCGCCCCTCTGACCCAACTGCACGACGGCTGTTTGCGACCTCTTTACTCTGACTGAAACCACAAACTTTCCTCCCGCTTTTGTGCTTTGAAAGACAAGCTATAGTTGAATTTTGCATGTTAACGTGTCAAATCGAAACCAAATGAAAGCGATGTTTATAAGCAAAGCAGCTCGTGTGTAGCGTAAACTGCGGCTACCTGCTACTTCTGGCTAAATCTGTCCGAGTTTAAACTGTATTTAAATCCTAAATCTTTTTAAAATGATGTGGAGATGGTAGCAGATTTCCAGTGGCAGTGTTGACAGACAGACAGCTCACACCACACAGCAGAGAGTGCAGTCATCAGGTTTTGTGTACGAGTCTCATCGTAAGCTAGCTGCCATGTTAAAGCCACTCCTGAAGAATGAATTTAAAATACTGCCTGGGCTCTGTTTGGTAGAGGTCTGTGAGGACCATCACCTGACTGTCAACCAACTCAGTTATTCATGTTTGCTATTGCATATTACCTTAGGAAAGAAGCAGGTTTTTCTGCCATTAGCTAAATATTTTGGTGATATGCAAACTTGATTCAAGCTGGGATGTTTAATGTTTACTTTGCTTATTCTAAAAGTTAAAGTCCTGCAAAATTCTTCTTGTGGTTTCCAGTCAGACTAGAATTTTAATTTTCTCTGTCTGTATGCAGGATATTAAGTTAACCTGTGTTGTCCTGTCTGGTTTTACAGGAATAATGGTTGTAGTACAT
This sequence comes from Etroplus canarensis, assembly GCA_015106775.1. Lineage (NCBI taxonomy): Eukaryota > Metazoa > Chordata > Actinopteri > Cichliformes > Cichlidae > Etroplus > Etroplus canarensis. The sequence goes on along the minus strand of VUQH01000073.1, from coordinate 15,580 downwards.
AAAATGACTTTGGACTCCATGTACCAGACCCCACTTTTTATCCAGAAGATGAGAAGGCAGCTTATTACAGTATTACTTAAGTCACCACATCTTTTGTTTTGGAGATTTTCTCACCAGCATTTTGACCTGATTGTGGGGAGCCAGCTGCTAGATCCCAAACAAAACTCCATAGATGGACTGACCTCAGCTGACGAAGTGAGGAGAGGGAGACACACCATTGTTTCTGAACTGGTGACGTACCTTCCTCAGTAGTAGGGTTTTGACTCATCAGCCTCATGCGACGCACTGAGACTGGCTGAGGTATTAGGCTTCCTGTCTGCTGTCATGAAGCAAGCTTATCAGCGAAGAAGCTGCAGCAACTGTGGCAAAGCACAGGGAGGTTGCTACATGGCTTATTAAGTGGTTTATTTTGTGGCGGCAAAATGTGCGCGCTCAGTTTGAGTTCTTGTTTTTGTTGTACCTAATGCTAAATGTAAGGCTGCTTTGAACATCAGTCAACCTGCTGAAGACCATTTACAACTTTTGCCTTACTCATGATTGTGCTCTAATGCCTCTGGTACAGGATGTGTCTGATTAGAGTTAGTTCTCTGGTTTGACTACTGTAAACATTACTGTTACTGTTAGCTTTCTGTGGCCATATTTCAATATATTGGGTGATAAATGATGAATCACATATTAAAAAGCTTTAACAAGGCATATAACCTTGCTGTGCCCTTGAGGAACACCTATTTATTGCAAAGATATGCATTACTTTTTCCAGTATAAGGTGTTGGTGGGTTAACCTTCAATAAAAAAGCACAGTGATGAAGGAAAAATAACATTTAAATTTAAATGAACGCAAGTAGACATGTATGAATAATGAAAGGATCTTGTGAGCCTAGAGTCTTGATGGAAGATCCCAAGCAGCATCAAAAGTACATTCTTTTTGGTCCATCTCATCCTTCTGCAACATACCAACCATAGTGTTCATCATCATGTCGCCACACTCTTTCTTTTATAGAATAAAATCTGATATGTTATCTTTCATGTTTTAACAAGGTTGTACCTGCAGCGATTTCACCACTCAGGATAGATTTTCTCCTCCCAGGATTTTTTTTTAATGCTGGTTGTGTAGTCATGGAATAGTTAGAGGTGTGTTTTATGTTGCTGTCTGGGAGGAAGGCAAACCCAGGGCTTGTAGGAATGTTGTCCAGCCAGCTTGTTAGGTCATGCTTAGAGCCACTCCTCTTCACAGGAGCAACACAGAAACTGTGTTGCTGTACCCAGCTTTCCTTACTGCTGTGCATTTTTTGAGCTATACATAGGTTGCTGTCATTAGACTCTAGCTAAAGAATCATTAGTAAGAGATTGATTGGCTCTCTAGGTGATTTGCTAAGCTGGTGGTCATAGCTTACACATCTAATTATTGTGCAGTTGCTTGTCTTGGGACTAATACTAGGGCTGCAGCTAATAAATATTTTTATTGCTACTTAATCATTCCTTTTAATTATGTAAAAAAAGATGATTTTGACATTTTGTTCATTTTCCACATTCCTTGTTGTTGGCTTATCAGTAAAAATACCCTGAGATACTCATTTTGTAATTTTATGTGTATAAGAGAAACACAGCAAATCCACACATTTGAGATATAATGACTGAGAGCCTACAGTCATGTATAGGACTACAGCAAACAACCATTTAAACAGCTTAAGCTATAACACGGGAAAATGTTTCCACCACCATTTCCAATTTAAAATCTCAAAATGTATAGAGACATAGTGCAAAACATCTGAACTCTGAAAACTGTGATGACTGGAGTGGAAACAGACAGCACCAGTATATGCACCAGAGGGCTGAAATTAAAACAGAATGCCTCTAGCTAGCTAAAACTATTATTTTTCCTTACATCTAAGAATTGTTTTATTAATGAAATCTAATTTTAGCAGTTACAAAGGCAGTTATGAAAAAATGAGTTAATCATAGATTTCTGAATAATCATATTTCCTAAATTGCTCTTTGTCAAAATGCTTACGCTTTGGAAATTATGTAAAGGTAAAACTTACCTTATAATAGCCTAAAACTTGAATTTAAATAATATTTAGTAATCTGTATCTATATTCATACAGCTGTCTATCAAAGTATTGATATATAAACATGTGAGTAGCAAGCATTTAGTCACTTTAAAGAACAAAACAAACTATTTTATTCATCCCCAGATGGGGAAATTCCAAATCACCAACACTATTATTGTTAGATTGTTATACACACACGCAGAATTTTTACATGCAGTAGTGAGGGAGGTTGGTGACTGAGGCAGCCCATTACAGGTGCCAATGAGCAATGTAAGGGGTTCGATGCCTTGCTCAAGGGCACCTCGGCAATGCTCAGGGGTGGACCGACATCTCTCCAGCCTCTGGTCCACCTTCACACAGTTGAGTCCAGGGTGGGGTCTTGGATGGCCACCGGGTCCGGGTCCAGGTCCAGGCAGGATTTGTACTGGGGGCCTTCAGCAACCCTCTGACACTCAAACTAGTCTTCCAACTCACTGAGCCATTGCTGCCCCAATGCATAAGCATTTTGATTGTCAGGATCCCCCAGTTTCCCCATTCTTCTGGCAGTTCCCTTGAATCCACTGCTGGCTTCTGCGTGGCTTGGTATTTGTTTCAGCAACTTACCCTGTTGGTAGTTGATCCTGCCACACTGCAGCTTTTAGGCATTTTTCCATTTTTTGATAGCAGATGGAGTTGACAAAGAAGCACTTTGACACTATACAAGGAGAATATGAGCCATAGGTTGTCTCTAATTGCATAAGCGAGCACTTTACAGTCCAAAAAGATTTAAATTGATATTGTATACTGTAGACAATTATTGATTTTTCTGTCCTTTTTCTGTTTAGTTAATCAGCAGACTGTTTTAGTTTCCATTTTTTTTATTATCAAAATGGCTGTTGATTACTTTCCAGTTGAATGCCTGAACAATCATTCAACTTGCCATTTGAGCAGTCAGACTAACTTCATGTTGGCACTGAAACTAGAGGAGGGGTGTGCCTGTTTGTTAGGGTCTCTGTTTAGTTCAGTGGCATACACCAGTTCATGTGTTATTTGTATTTACTGAACTGAACTGAAATTTGATTATTTTACCAGGGACTGTACATACATTTGAAGATCTTTCATTTTAAAAACTCCCAGTGATATATTGATTTGACTCTCATCATCCTGCTGTGCTGATTAGTGCTGATCTTTTTCAGTTATGGTGACTGAGGTTAAATTAAATGATATCCTGTTAAGCCAGGCGGTGCTCCACTGTGCTTTCTTGGCTCTCCAGTTATGGGGAAATCCCTGCTCCATGGGGTGTCTCCTTGCCAGAAGTATCTGACAGCAGCCATAATTTGACACTGGGAGAAGGTTGAAGGTGATACAGGGTGTAAGGTGGCTAATGTGGGTGCCGACTAAAACGTGGATCTGCTTATCTTTGCTGGATAGAAGCATCTCTTGTATTTCTTCAGCAAAGACTTTTATCATGAACAAGATTATTGTGTGTATCTAGCTATTTGATTACTTCTCTCCATGTGGACTGCAGTGGCCTAGAATTACCATGCCTCGGGTGGATGACTTATTACCGTGTTGAGTTTACTTTTACGAATTGCAAAACCTGAGGCATATTTAGCTCTATGGCGCAGCAAATAGCAGGACTGAGCTATGTACAAACATACGCATACACATGCTGTGGGTTTAAAAAATTCAGAAATGGGAGTCACCATCATTCCTCAGTCGATACTATGTCCACCCCCAAGCTGAAGCTATTTTTGCCATGTCCGTGTGTGCCTCTGAGTGGGAAAGTACAAAAAGTACATGCTTCCTTCCAAGGATATGGTAGTATAAGTACTGGTTTTGCAATATCCTCACCCTCCAAAACTGGCAAAGGAATTACAGACTCTGTACACATTTTTAAGACAGATTTGATAATATTCACTTTAACAAAGGCAGCTATTGCACCCCATATGAAATATTCCCCTTGTAATATACTGAGTAGTTTAAAAGGGATTGTGTTTTTCCTATTCGAGACTCTGAAAGGACCGGTGTTTATTAACTGAAGCCTTGTCCTCTGAGCTTTGCTCCTCTGTCACCAATGGACTCACACCAGAGCCTTCCTCTGTGCTGCAGAACTGCCTTGTCGGCCTGTTAATATCCCTTTTCCTTTCTCCATTCACACTTATAGCCTTCATCTGCCTGCGTGGGTGTGCAGGACAGCTGCCTGGTTGTGCTACAAAGTCGCCTGCCTCCTTGGGTTTTACTGTAAATTTGAGGTCGACAGTTTGTCAGAATTGTAAATTGGTGTACTCACTGGTTCAAATTGCTGTTGTCCAAGTGTAATGCGGTGACAATATGATGTAATCTGGTCTTTTGTTTTCCCTTTTTTTTGGTGCCGCAGAAATCTTTCCCTCCCTGTCTTCAAAAGTAATTAGAGGAGTACTTTTTTTAATACTGTTCATATTCTGTATATCAATATGTTTTCACCATATTGTGCACCTGCACTTTATTAATTCATATTTTTCCTTTGATATGTGTAAAAGCATAAGATTTTAAATTAAAATAATGATTAAAGCCTTTATACTTTATGTTTAGAAAACTGGTGTAATGCATTTTCAGTCTGGTATCCCTTTCTGCATCATTCTGTATCTTTAAAAAATGTCAGGAATGTATTTGCAGCACAGCCCAATATTGAGGATTATTTCTGCTCATTTGTGGAAGTGTGCTTCTTTAAAAAAAAGTGAAAATATTCTTAAAGAAGTCACATAGCCATTCATTCATTCATTCATCATCTTTCGTGTATCCAATTCAGGGTTGCAGGGGGCGCTGGAGCCTATCCTAGCTGTCATTGGAGGGAGGGGGACAGGGCACACTCTGGACAGGTCGCCAGTCTTTGGCAAAGCCAAGACAAACAACTGTTCACGTGCACATTCACACCTATGGTCAATTTAGAATCGCCAATTAACCTCGCCGCTTTGCATAACTTTGGACTGTGGGAGGAAGCCGGAGCACCCGGGGAGAACCCACACAAGCACAGGGAGAACATGCAAACTACACACAGAGGGGCCTGAGCTGGCTGCCACAGAGCCATATAAAGCTAAAAATTTAATTAAAATTTTTGTCTAACTAGCCTTCATCCTGAGTAGTATTGAAAATTGGGCTGTGGTTTTTTATCATGTCGTTCCACAGTCTTGGGCTGCCTTCTTGCTTCTTTGCTTTCAGAACTGGCACCCTTCACTGACTCTGTCTTAAACTACCCAGTTGTGGACTTTGTACATCAGCAGACTCCTCGTCAGCTGCTTTTTCGCGGTGTTTCTGGGAAGACCACACCTTACAGCCATACAACCTATTTGTCAAAGAAAATGCTGATGTTGGGAAAACTAGCTCTTTGCCTGTGTGTGTGCATGTGTGCTATGAGGTTTATGTAATATTAATGCAGTAACAGGTGATGCAGCACCTTTGTCCTCAAGAAACCTAACAAAATGCCTTTGTTTGCACCGCCCCGTGAGGTAGCACTGACGTGTCAACTTGACATGAGTTTGGTGACAGTTTAAGTGTAAAATGGCGCTTGAGTGAAAACGATGTGTTTTTGGCTGAAAGCAATCTCTGGCAGTAGAACGATTTTCTTTTGATTGCTGGGTATTGTACAAAAGGTGGGAGGAATGAGGTATTCCAAATAAATAAGCAGATATCTAAATCACAGTTCGAGCAGTTTTCTTAGTCTGCTCGTCAGAGCAAGTCTGAGTCTGTACCTGTGCACATGATGTCTGAATTTAAAGTACACGTAGGCTGTTTGTAGCCTTTTTAAAGGTACTCTGACTGGAACTGAATGTGGGTGTGGAAAGAAGAGACCTAATGTAAAAATTACCTTCACCAGCAGAGAAGGATGCTGAAAGGTTGCCAAACTGGAGTTAGCAGCTACGACAGTAAAATCAACTATCGTTTTTCAGTTATTATTTCAGTGCAATAAAGGTTTAAACTGTGTGAGAGTATATGTTTGTATACCTTTGGAAATACCGCTTTACTTCTGTGCTGTGGTTGCTGTCTTCTTAATAGATGCAGATGTATTAAATAATCCGAATCAGATTCTGATAATTGTGCTGTATTAAATAATTCTGCTGGATTTGCTTAAGTGTCAAGCTCATTTTACATTCACACACAGCCCAATTTCTTAAGCTGGTTGAAGTAGTAAAGCTATTGCCTAATAAGCTAATTAAATTATTATTGTGAATGTGAAGTTTAAGTTCACATTCAGTCCCTGAAATGTCCTAACAAAAAGAAGTGCGATTTTAACCACAAGTCTCAGTTTTGCCAGCCTGTAAAGAAATCAGAGAAACCAATTAGCACTTCTCATTGACTTACACTGTAAGAACTAAAGAACTTTATCCTGTAATTTAAAAAACAAAACAAACAGTGAATTCATAGAAAATGTCATATTTTTTATTGTATAAAAACCCAGAAAATGATATTGCAAATAGTGAAAGAACAGGAACTGTTATTAAATTGAATATAGCTTTTTAAAAAATTAATTCTTTCTTATGTTGTTGTATGGCAGCTGATAGGTTATATTTTGTCCTTAAGAAAACTATGCTTTTCTTCCTTGAAATTTGCACATTTTTCAGAGCCATCTAGGGGGCCAGATTGGACACTTTGATGGACTGGTTCTGGTTCACGAGCCATATGCTTGTCATCCCTGGTCAAAGTAGTTATTTTATGGTTATTATACTTTGTATTACTGTGAAAGGATATCTAATAATTCAGTGTGATATTAAAATGATTTAAAAACGTATTTTCCATCTGGAAAAAGTATTAGGATATTAACAGTATAGTTTAAAAATAGCTGTAAATGATGATTTGATGAGCATCACCCATGTGTTCAGATAATATCTTCTTAAATATTTAGCAAGTAGAAGTACTTCTAATGGAGAAGCAACAATATCTTGAGACTGCTGTTTTTAGTGTGTAAATGTATGTGTCAATCTCAAATTCATATCATTGTTCACAAAAAAACACAGTAAAACAAATCTATATAAAGAACTAAATTGAACATAGGCAATCTACATTATAATAACAGTTTGCTAATTTATGCTAAAAGACAGAATGTGACCAAATACTAAAGATTTATTCTATTTCATGTGAGCGGTTTCAAGTATGCCGAGCTCTTGTTGATTTGTGGACACTAATGTAGCCAGATTACAGTAGTCTCCTGCTCCTCTGTCCTGCTTCTGTTTTGCTGCTTTTCTTTTTTCCCTTTTGCTACTAGTGTAATGGCATGTGTGGAATGTACTTGGCTAGTTATCAGGTCGACCATCACGGTGCTCTCTGGTTTGCGGTAATGGTGAGAGTAAATCCAGTGTTCACTGAAAGAAAAGTTGTTTGCATTGTAAATGTGGGATTTGCACAAATCCCCTTTTGCCTCTCAGTCTGCCACTAAAGGTCCAGCATGTGTGTGACCTTTTGTTTGTGTGTCGATACTCTGAGGTTGCATGAGAATCCGCCAAATTTCTTTTTTCAAATGGTGAGCTCAGCTTTGCTGCAGGATTTTTCACAGTGTTCAGTCCATTTAGATCAAATGGAGTCATTGTTTTGTGGATGACTTTGAATATGACGCAGAACGAGTCTGGAAGAATACACGTCTGGTATTCACAGACTTGAAAGTCTTCTGTAATTATATTTGGTGGGAATGTGGTTTATAGTCATCACACATTCATTGACTAGAATCAAGTTGAAAAGTGGAAGACGACATTTGGCAGAATTGTTTCCTATTACTTCTGTTGTCTTTAATTCACTGCCAACAATATGTGGTTAAAGAGTCCACTTATTTCCTTTTTGTCAGTGTCACGCAAGTGCAGTAAGTCTTGAAATAAAGACTCAAAACACTTTTCCTGTAAGTGGTGCAGCAACCAAATTTGACTGACATCAAACTAAATGGTACTGCAGGGGCAATGAAATTGGCATCTCTTTTTATAACTGAATAAATCAGGCCTATGTTTTAGATATGTGTTCATATTCTAACCAATAAGCACTAGAATCTGTTATCGGCACAGTTTTCCTTGTTTTACTAATTAAATTTAGAGGGGATATTTGACTCTTAGGATATGATTGATAAAAGCAGAAGATATTTATTGTGGCAAACCTGCTTACCAGCATGGTTTACCAGAATTTAGAGGTTAGTGGCTGGTGTTTGTTTTCCTTCCTAGCCTAGCATTAGCCTATCTCTTCTGCCTCCTTTTCCTGTCTCTGAAAAGCCCAGCTCTCTAGATGGATGCCCCATTCTACATGTCTCTTACACAGACAAGACTAAGGAGCCCTTATCCACCAGCGCAATAATGCAGTCAGTGTGAGGCTGGGAATTAAATGCTTCCTGTGTCTCTTTATGGCCAGAGTTGACTCATTGCATTCCTCCCAAGGTTAATGTTTGATGGAGGAGAGATGGCGAGCCAGAGATTCACAGAGCTGCACTCTTCTCTGTCTCAGCCACGGCAGGATGCCAAGGGTCCCAGGGCCAGCACTTCATGTGGATAAGGAAGTGAATGGTCAGTCACTATCTCAAGCAGCGCAGATGTACAGTTTCATCTACAGTGAAAAATTAAAAAGTAAATCCACTTTGACCAAAATAACAACCCTCCGAGATGTTTTTATTCTTTGTCATCATTTTGGATTTGGTTTTTCTTAAAGGTTATTCTTTCACCATGTGGCCATGCCTTTGCTGTTGTCGTTGAAATGATTGAGATTTTTTCCCTGTATTGAAGAAATTGCGACACATTTTGAGTGTAATTTGTTTTTTGCCTCAGCACTCAGTGTTTGAGTGTGAAAGCTCAACCAGATTCAGCTGGACATCAAGAGGCATTTAGTGGAAAATAGCTCCACAATTAGCCTAATGACGTTGTAAGTAGGCCCTTTTACTTGTGATACAGTTTCAGTACCCTGATGCAAAGATCACCACTGATATTTGGATTGGAGCCATTTTAGTTTGTGTAAGTTATTTAAAGAGCAAGACAGGCTGACACAATACAAACAGTTATAATTTTTTTGATGCAGTATTTTCCTAATGCCTCATTTGCAGCTCTTTCTTGTGCCTCCCTTCCCGAAATGATGGCTGCATTACAGAACAAAAGCCAGTTATTAATAAGTTATCCCTGACGCCACTCTTTTCCTCCTGTCATATCTACAAACCTTTTTTTTAGGCCACCTGCAAGGATAAATCAATATTTTTCATCTGGTGAATGAATGGCTTACTAGCCTTATTTAGGCTTTGCTGTCATTTTCTCTACTCATCTGCCCTCCTTCAGTTCATTCAAAGTTTATAACTGCATTAGAAGCCGTTTGATGCTTTAAAAGGCCTGTTTTTTTTCATTTACAGCTCCACATTGTTATTCTTGGACTTTGCTTGAGTAAATAAGCAAGATTCACAGGTCAAAGTAATACTTATTTATCTTATACTCAGCCTTTGTGTGGATCAACCTCGGCCTGAACGGAGCTGTTTTCACTCCCTTCCCTTTAAGGCCACCCGTTCTTTAAGAGAACTTTCTTCGCATTTGCTGCCCAGGTAAGGACCTGGTTTTCTGCAAAAAGTACCCCAAGCTTTAGGGCTCTGCCCCCTCTTCTAGTTGTCACTGTATTAATTGACAACTTATCATATCCATCCATACAGGTTTCAGCGTGAATCTGATATGGATAATGATAGTGGACAAACTGAACATCTATACCAACAAAGGTTAAAGAAGAACATCACTGTTAAGAAAATATTATACTCACCGCCTGCTTATATAACAGTGGATCGCTGTGTAAAACAGTGTCATTATGAGGACTGAACTTCTGCTGTCATGATATATTGAAGGTAACATGGCGCCATTTCTGTGCATATCATGTAAATGCTTTTGATATTTTAAACAGTTTGTAAGAGTTAGCAGACTTATAGAGTAACTTAGCTATGTAGTGAATATGCCTGTTATCTTCACTGGAACAGAAAGCACAAGGCATTCAGCTGTTTATCAATACAACACAAACATTTCAGTGATGTAATGTTATTTAGAGCTTGCGGTTCTGACTCCTCAGCATTGCCCTTTATGGATGGAACAGCCTCGTCTTTTAGCATTAGCCTAGCAAGCTGAAAATCCAGCTTCATACTGGTCTCAGTTGACAAAAGAGCCCTCTGTGAAGTATTGAGACCAAACAAACACTGGCGTTTGGCTGGTTTTGGTTAACTTTCAAAATTGCTGAATACCCCCCTCCAGAGGGGTGAATAAAGCTTTAGAGTCCTCTCTATGATGTCATACAGATCCAAGAGTAGTAGTAGGGATTACTTGCACATACACTGGCCTCATTATTCTGAACTATGGCCAGATTTAATAGGAACAGTCACCATTGTACCAGTATATAAATGTCAGAAAATGAGCTAAAGCTTAAAAAGCCCACTAACTTTGGAGCTGCTTTTTACTTGTTTTCTGTGTTAACACTCAGTGGTTCTGGCTATACTGTAGCATGTATAAAAGTCATTAATGTTGTAGATCCCAAATGCATGAATCGATAACTACATTTATATTAATGTATGTGAAGCAGGCTGAATAAGGAACTGGACACTGTGTAGATGTAATGGATAAAGTGATATAAGTGCTGTGCTGACCCACCTTGCAAAAGGAAAGCATATAATCATGTGACTTGTGCCAGCTAAACTTTAGTCTGTTGACACTGTCAAACTGAGGACATTTACTCCAAGGCATAAATGCACTGGTGCTACACCAGGCCGGTTTTGATGAGTTTGTCTGCAAATGACTCTGGTGATGGAGAAACGAAGAAAATGCTCATAATAAATCGAGACAGACTGAAGTGCTGCCATGACTCATTGTTGCAGGCAGCACCATCAGCAGCATCGCTACTTGCTATCCATGTGAAACTGTGATACGGCCCACTCAAACTCGCACCATCCTCTGCATGTAGAGTGAAAAGCAGGGAATCAAGTCAATATTCATTCCCTTAGGATGTTAACTTGAGGTTTAAGAGAGGACTTGAATCTTCTTTTTGAAGTTAGACATGTGAGCAGTTTGGCTTGTGCTGCTTTTTCGGTCCTTCTCTGCAACATTGTGATGCTATTCTGTTTATGCTGTTTAAGATTTTGTGTTAATCCAAAGTATGATTTTAACCTTTGCTCTCCAGTTATTCTGTCATCTTCTCCTAGCTACACAGAGGCAGTTAAATCTGCTTCTTGTGCCTCTTGCTTTTCTTGTGATCATTTAGCAACTGAGATGGCTTCTACAGCAATTTTATTACACTGTTGAAATGGAAACAACACAGCCTTTACAGACTCTCACAGCTTTTAAGAGTTACTTGCCTGGCTTGTGGTAACATGATAATATTGCATAGACTGTGTCTGTTTGGTTTAGTTTTTACACTGCTCCCCTGACTATACTTAGTAAAAGGCACATTTATAAGGATGTCATACACTCTTATCAAACAATAAAGCCTTAAGCAGAAAAAAACATGACTATCATGACTGAAAAATGTATCAAAAAAGATCACTGCTGATGAATTATTAGGCACTTTCTTTCATTCAGAATCATCTATTGCAATACTACAATACAAAGCCGAAAGGTAGCACCCGCGTATTTGGTAATATCTGAGTTGAGATCAGAATTTGAATTACCTATGGGACAATAATTATATTTTACAAGTGTTCAATAGAAAATTTGCAGGTATTATGACATTTTTAAAGCATTTTTTCTGTATTTAAAAATGTGTATTCTCTCTTCAGCTTCATAGTAATTGCGTTTGTGTTCAAACCACATAAGAAGAGACAGTGGCTAAAGCTAATAAGAACAGAGACTAGAGACCATCTTGTGATGTAGTTACTCGAGCCACAACCCCAGTGAGTTTTCTGATCTAACCGCCCTATTTTCTTCAAAATATTGTGTGATTATATGCCAGATGAAGTCACCTAAGGATGAAAAAGACATGTTAGACATGGACATAAAGTGGCAATGGGCTCACCTGGCAGCTTTTACTTAGTACACACGGGTTTGATGACAATCTTCCATCTTGATCTTCATTTTAATGTTAACCACAGCCCTGTACAGTTTTGTGACTGCATTTTGTGTGATTGAAAGTCTGTTTGTGGAAAAATGCTGTCCTCTGAACGACCTCTGCAGTGGTTTCCACTACTGTACATCTCACATAGTGAAAACTATGCTTTTACAGTTGATCATTAAGTATAAAGTAATCCTGCTTGACCTTTTTTAATTTCTTTACAAAGCAAAATTCTTGACACTGGATTGTATTTTTAGTGTTTTTATGTGTTCTGAGATGCATTTTGCTCAGTGTCTGATCTGCTGTTTTCAGTTCTACTGCAGCTGGTGTACTGTATGCTACACTGTGAGCTTGCCTCTACTACTCTTATTACGAGTATGTGTGCGTGCACACATGCAGCGTGTGTGGTACCCAGCAATGTAATGTAACGCTGACTCAGACTGAGTGCGTCAACAGCTGCTGCCTGTTACTGAAGAGAGACAGTGGTGTGTAGAGGGAGGGGGCATTTGGTGTATGGGGGAGTGAGGAGATTAGATTAAAATAGAATAGTACAGATTGGCTTTTTATTTCCCTCCATGCCACGCATATTGATTTGACATCATCCTATTTTAGTCATGACAAAAGAAGCTGTTTTCTGATGTTGCCTCGTGGAGCTTGTCTTTGACGTCGACTCTTTGTTGTTAACTAATTTCCAAGATGCCAAAACACCGGAAGCATTGACTCTATTTATAAAAGCAGCCACTGTAAATCTCTGAGCTCTTTGGAATGTGTCCTGACAATCCTATTTTTGTGTTTTTCAGGCCCAAATCGCCTTCCTGCAGGGGGAGAGGAAAGGCCAGGAGAACTTAAAGAAAGACCTTGTCAGGAGGATCAAAATGCTTGAGTATGCGCTAAAGCAAGAGAGGTGAGTGCCCCACCGCCCACTGCTGCTTTAGCCCACCCACAGCGCACACATACCTCAGCTAGTCTCCAACAAATGCAATGTTTTCAGGTTTTATATACCCCTAAAATAAGTTTCTGAATCTGTGAAATATTTCAAAGGATATTAGAACGTGTGAGATTCTCGTAGGTCAACAGCAACATCTGCTGCACCTGTGCATTATTGATGCGGAGTAGTGTTTTATAAAGAAGTCCCACCTTTCTCTTGTTCTCTGTATCCCAGTCTGATGTCTCAGCTGGTGTCAGCAGAAGCAGAGTGCCAGAGAGATTCCCTCGAGTACAGCTGGTGTTATGTCTGTGGTCGAGGGCGAGTGTTGGCATGAAGGCTTTGTTTGCTGTCAGATGCTCATGACTGCACCATCCTTAGTAGGACAGGATGGGAAGGGAGAGAGGACTCCTCTCTCTACCCAAGGCGAGGTCATAGCCAGAGCTTTCTTTGAGAGGAATTACATTGCTCTCATTCTTATTTGCTCTGTCCTATCACACAAAAGGTCCCTGTAGTAGCAGTGGTGATAACACTTTGCATTTCACTTCCTCTTTAACACATGGCTGCACCCTGGAACGCAGGGTGACGTCTGCTAAAGTGACTTTTAGCTATCAAGCATACTATCCAAGCTGAGTTTGAAGCACTAGCCCTCTTCAAAACTGAACAAATAGTCCTCAGGGTTTTTGTAGCTGTGCAGTCTGTGTAGCCAGACAGTCAGGTTACTGTCTCAACAACCACACAGGATGTACGTAACTGCTCTGTGGATGACAGTTGAAAGCTCTCATTATGTTTGACACCTGTGAGCTGAAGTTATGTGGAATTCTGTGAATGCCCACCATTGCTGAAGGGAGGCAATCAGCAGAGTTCTCATTAGATAAGTAAAGGTTAAGTATAAGAAAAACTTGAAAACTGGGAAAGGTAACAAATGAAATGATTGGCTGCAGGTATCATAATTAGATCTGGGAGTAGGGAGACTGTCTAGGCTAATGAGAGCCTTTACACAATTGAGTTAGGCAGGTGTCAAAATGGGTTAGCACACTATCATTCCTCTGGTCACCTCAGAGGTTAGTTAAATTTTGCCTGCATGTGCTCTGTGAGGAACATGATTCTTGGTTTGTTAAGTGCCAGATCGTCTTCTAGCTGTTTGTAGTGTATATTTGTCTGCTTTTCTCTGGTGAGATCACCACAGACGTTGCTTCTGGAGCAACACTTAACCCAGAATTACTACCACTTTCCCCGGTTGCTAAGCAACCGTTCATGTCTCCGAGGGTATCTGAAAGCAATATCAGAAATGGCTTTCTGAATGTAGGATGTACCCAATTTAAAATGAATTTGATTTTGATTTTGATGGGGGGGGTTACTTCCTCTGCATCACAGGAGAGTGGTGTGGTGGGGGCTCTTTGAGCTAAAAAGTGTGAGCACTCCTTGTATTGAATCTTTAGCACTGTTTTGGATGCATGTTAAGCCACCCTAAGAAACTTCAAATAAGTATAGCATGTGAAACCATGATATAGTCATTGTGTGTCTAAACTGCATTAATATTTAAACATGCCTGCTATAAAGTTCAGTCAAATTAAGTAAAGTTTTAGTGTCTGAAGCCTGAAGTGTATTGTATCAATTTACACTGATTATTCAGCACTGCTGAAAAAAATTAGTCATTTAATTGGTTATTAACAGAAAACTGATTAAGTGGGCTGTTTTTGTGCAAAGGCACTACAGATTTTTTTTTGTTCCAGCTGAACAAATGTGAATATTTACAGAATGTCTTAGGTTTCTGCAATTTAAAAAATATATCTTATATATGTGTGTGTATATGTATAACAGATGAAACTATTTGAATACAGAACTGTACAAAATTCTCAAGTCCTCTCAAGTCAAGTCTTGTCATTTTTAAAGTGGTATTGAGCACTAGTTCTCTAGGTTTTCTGAAGGTCATTTAAAGTTTTTCTTTGAACATTGACTGCTTTTCTCTCATTTTCAGTCTAGTCCTTGTTCCTGACCTTTTGTTTTTTAAGCCACTTGACATTGACCTATCAATCATTCAAGTATTAAAAAAGGCAAGTCAGATGAACCAGTGCTGTGTTCAGAAGACAAAAAGTAGCAGCCCTAAAAACTATCTACAGCAGATGAACAGTATCTGAAGTCATGTCCTCAATAAATAGGGAAAAATCCAGCAAAGGCCTGACACAGGACCTTCAGTTAATCCATCTACTGTTTGCCTCATCAGAAATGCTCTCAGTGGAAGGGTGGCTGTCAAGAAGCCATTCTTAAGGAATGCAAACAGGGAGAAAACACTTATATGTGCCAAATTACAGGTGTACTATTAAGCAGTGGCAACAGGTCTTATAAAGTGATAAATTCACATTTGAAATTTTTGGTTAGAATTGTAATCAGTATGTATAGAGGTCAGAAGCATGGTACAATAGTGAATGTCTACAACTATCTGTAAAACACGGTGGGGGCTCTGTCATGTGTGGGGCTGCATGCCAATGGTGTTGGGTATCCTGTCAAAATTGATGGAATTATGAACGCAGAAAAGTACAGTCAGATTTTGATCCACCATGCAATACTGTCAGGAATGTGCTAACAGTACCACCTTAATTTTTCAACATAACAATGATTC
>VUQH01000072.1:36202-53757 GCA_015106775.1 Etroplus canarensis | reverse complement strand
CACACTTTCCTGAGGCTGTCAAATGAGCTGTCAGTCATGTGTCAGAGCCAGCCCCTGCTCATCTGCTCTAATACATCACACAGCCTTTTATATGTATCAGTATGAGTGGGACTCTCTACACAAACACCAGCAGCTCCTCAGAGATGCAGGGTGATTGATAACATTTCCCCAGCTCTTCACACTCCTGCCCATTTGTATAGTTGGTTGGAGTAGGGCCCCTGGTGTCCACGGACATGTACAGTGCCCATCATCACCCCACAGAGAACATGACATCAGCTATGGAAACAACAACTTGCTCTGATACATGTCAGAAATGGGCAGCTTTCCGTTCATAAAGTACAGTGTGACAGCCACTGACAAATGACCTGTAACATATTCTGATATTCGTATTTTCAGGTTAATAAACGCAGGGCTAAATCAACCAGATTATTATAGCTGATAAATGTTTATTATGTACTTATTAGTATATAAGTAAAGTTTATTGCTTTAGATATTGTCAGCTGCTGATGCTGGTTTGAAGGCTGAGATCACTGAGGGGAATCCTGAGCCTGTTTTTTGTATACACTTATATTGGCATCCCAGACCAAGCTAATGGCCTCTTGGCACATAGACAGCTATCCATCCCAACCTCAGCTTCACTAATCCAATTGAGGCAACCTGCCTGGCATGGGGGAGACTCATCTGTCTTTACTGTTCATTAATAGGGCTCCTCCTCGAAGTCAGAGCCCATTCACATTCCTTTGGATCTGCTCGAAACCAAACCCTTCCACTAAAACAATACATGTGTGCTGGAAATTCAGCAGGGAGGGGGCAGATACATAATCACTTCTGAGATACATAATCACTGCTGTGTAGGGTAAAGCAGTAGGAAACATTAAACCTCCTTGAGAGAGGAGTGTCTTTTTTTTCACGCATTATAAAAACATTTTTTTCTACAGTTAATCAGCTCAATATGATGCCAACCATGCTGTATATTTTTGTTTGTTTTTTGCTTCTAAATGAGTATCACCTTGTCCTGAAAAGGGTTGGGGTTTTTCTTCCTTTCTGCAGCAGAGCTTTGTGTCTAGGAGTGGAATGATGATAATGTTTCTAATCTTGTTACATTGCTCACAGAATTGTCTTCCATGTTAATGATAGGCCAGCCCCCTCCCTGCTCGAGTGAGATGCTTACTTTCAATTTGTGTACTGTCATCTCCCCGCCACGCAGTTGAAATTGATGCACCCTCTTCCCTTTAATTAAATCAAAAAACAGTTGGAGGTCCTTGCAGGTGGGGGGCCTGCCCCCTTATACAGACATCACAAAGACGCAACTCCGGGATGAATTAAGGTTGCTCCTCTTCACCTTTTTCATGTGTCCAGTAAAAACTGTGAAAGTATTTTTTTTAAACTATTTTGAAATTCAGCATTTTATTCAGCAACCGAATTCATTTTGGGTTCCTCTTCAGTGTAACTTAGATTGATTTCAGTGAAAAAGCCAATGGACATTTTTCCTAGTAGATAAATAAATAACAATCCCAGGAATCTTTCTCAGGTAGGTTTGCCCTCAGGCACAACTGCAGCCAAAGCCTAAGAAATGAGAGCGTAAAAATTCCCACACATTAGAAGATGGATAATTGGATTTCCTGTGTCCTGTATGGTGGGCGGTGTGGTTCCTGCAGCTGTGACATTATCAAGGTAACATAACCTGAAGGCTGTGGTGCAGCAGCACAGGCCCCGCAAGGCCTGTCCTCCAGTTCCACATCACTGCCTGCTTGGCTATTCATCCTGTGGACCCTGCAAATGAAATTACGGGAGGAAGAGCAAAGGACATTCTTTGGGAATTAATCCCATTTATGCCTAAACCCACTTCAGATTTTTATAGTGAGGCCCTCTTTAGATGTAAGGTGCATTTACAATTAGACAAGGCCTTAGGAGGATTGAAAAATACTGGGTGTGTTGGTTTGTTTGGCGGGTAATTTGTAGATACAGACTGAACAGAGGAAGGCTCGGAGAATAACAAATCAAACACTGAAACTGAAAGACAAAGTGAGCCACAAAAATCACATTTTATACAATAAAGACAAAACATCAGGCATGTACAAGTCACTTGAATAAATACTGTATTAAATTACATTTTGCAGCATAATAAAGAGCAACTAAATGCGTAAATGTAAATTAAAAGATGAATGATGAATTTAAACACCTTATGTACAGTATACAAGAACCTGAACTTATGGTTTGATATGAATATATGTAAATTATATGTCATTGTAAAACCAGCTAAGTTCTAAAATAAAGGGGGAATTCACATCCAATGAAATAAGAAATATTATAATCCCTACATCTAAGCTTTAACCCCACAGTCCCCACTCGAGTTTGGTTTCCCTGTATAAAAACCAGAGATCAACTAACATGCTAACATATGAGAATATGTTTAACCAGAGTTACTTGTCTATTTGTTTAAAAATATAAAAGAAAAAATAATTAAAAAAAAAAAAAATTAATCTAAAATTACAAGCCTCATTAAATTATGTGTTGAGGAGGAGACGCATGCATGATGAAGGGAATGTGTAGAAATACAGCAGCGAGTTTTGGTAGATCCATCAAATTTTATAATTAATGGCCTCTGATTAATTTTTGCACCAATGAAACAAATGTTGCACCATCAGTTGTGTGATATGACGCCTCTTTAATATAACCTTTGTTTCCATCTTACCTCACAGACAGATCTATGCATTGCATTCTTGCAGTTATATTCTGCTTTCTATCTTTTTCTTAACAGCACAAGCACATGAAGCACCTGGCAATCATTAGCCCTGTCTGCGTACTCTCGCGATGCATTGCAGATAAACACTGCCCCCTAGTGACAACATGCGGACACAACTATTCAAAATAAAATCTAATCCCAGAATTTGGGGTTAGAAACAGGACAGTTACCTGCTCAGTATATTTTTAGAAAATCACTTCAGTTTTGAAGCTCTTAAAAACATGTGGTTATAATGCAAAAAACACATTTATTTGCATTTAAAACAGATTTTATCATCTAAAACAAAATGACATTCAGCTTCAAGTTCATACATTAAACTTTTTAAATCATTTCTCTTCTGTTTCTCTTCATATCACTTTTGATATGCATATCTTTCTATACGTTGTGCACAGAATGAAATTTCTGTGGCTTTGCCTTAAATAAAGATGCATGTTGCAGAACACTAGAAACACAAAGCTGGACACACACACACACACACACACACACACACACACACTGCATGTGAACATTAGCAGAAGGGCTGGGCTGATTACATCTCCTTCACTGTCCTCATCAAGACCAGTACAGACAACAGTCAGAGATGAGAGGCCCCAAACACACATAGACACACACAGTGAATTCAGTCTGGTCTTATCCACTGCACATGCTCATGTACTGTACTTATAAACACAAACACACAACATACATAGAGAAAAACACACACACACTGTGACAGCCTCCTCAGGCAGCCTCAGAGCACAGGCAGGTCCCTGCCATTATCCCGTCCTCTACCCTAAACACGCAGTTTTAATTTCAAAGCTCTGATTAGCTGATGATTGCATGACAGCCGCCGACCAGGTTCCCTTTTCGCCCGGCTCCCAGACTGCAACTCAATCATGCCCAATTAGTGGGTCCCCAAACACTCTCTCTTATTAGAGGACTCATAATCGACTCATTGTGTCCTGATTTGGCAAATAAATCACTCTGGAGGCTGCTGACTACCCCACCACCACCACTCCTCCCCCCTTTTCTCTCTCCCCCACTTCTCTCACTCTATCTTTCACTGCCCACTCCCCTTCTTTTCCTTGTCCAGGGGTTCAGTGACAATGTTTTCAGGCACGCTTTTCATTGGAGCTGACAGTTTGAGCAACGCCGGACTCCTTTTTTTTATTCCCACTGAAGAATGAAGAATAATTTAGCAGCTAAGGCAAGGCAGGCAGCATGCGGGTGTCCTTGTCCTACAAGGTTAAGAATCCATTCCATCTGAGCAAGAAAGGAGTGAATTAAAATAAATGATGGCCAGATATTTATTGCAAGTTTGCAGATGAAGCCAAGTCACTCCAGTGGACCATTGGGGCCCGAGTTGCCAGTGGCTCAGTGTAGCTGAGTGACCTACCTTCTTCTCCTTGCTTAACTGGGGAATAACACTCAATGTCACATTATTCCTACCCTGCAA
This sequence comes from Etroplus canarensis, assembly GCA_015106775.1. NCBI lineage: Eukaryota > Metazoa > Chordata > Actinopteri > Cichliformes > Cichlidae > Etroplus > Etroplus canarensis. The sequence goes on along the minus strand of VUQH01000072.1, from coordinate 49,576 downwards.
CTGATATAATTATATATGGGAATATAAATAAATATATCTATAAAGGCATGTGTTGGGGACATTGGGGCAAATTAGAGCGGCATATATGAAACTATCTGGTTGTGGGATGTGAAAAATAACTGTAATTTAATTGAATGTGGGGAATTCCTGAGGAAACTGAACTTTGGATATGTAGAAATACAAATGTCCTTCTGCCTGGAGACAGTCTCAGTCATTGCACTATTCCTTGGCAGAATTCTTTGCTCCATGTAGTTCCTCGGGACAGAGATCCAACAGTAGAGCTTTACAGACACAGCGGGTGGACCTGTTGGGACCCGGAGGCTTGCAGAGCACTGGGAGGCCTGTGATGCTGCATGTAAGCATGAAACTGCATGACTGTGATGTAGTGGACTTAGAGTCAGAATCTAAGGGAAGCTTTGGCAATGTCCTGCTGTGATATGAACTCCCTTGCTAAAGCTTAAATAGCTTCAGCAGCAGGAACAGAGCTTGTGAATTAACCTCAAGATGCTGCTTTCCTTTAGCCAAACCAAACCAAGCCTTTTCACCTACATTGACTCACTCACCATTAATTCACCAAGGGATATGTGTCCTGTGTGTGTATGTGTCTTGAGTGGTCATTAGTCTCTGTTTACAGGGAAAAAAGCCTGGCCAGCTGGCATGTGACGTGTGATGTGCCGCGTTGTGGTCTACCACTGTGAGACCCCTGTGGCAGAATCGAGGAGGCCCAGCAACCCCCTTCCCCAGGCGGACCGCAGAGACCACAGCGAGCCCTCAGCAGATGGAGCCTCCAGCATTTCTCGTCTCTTTTCCACAAGCAAAGAAGAGGTGGAGCAAACGCTGGAGGTGGGACTGGCCCTGGCCCCCATCCCAGATGCCAGGAGAAGGCTGAGACTCTGACGAGGCCCTGCTGGGAGGTTGCTGGGTTGGAACAGGTGCAGTCTCAGCCCCTCTATCCCCTCTGTCAGCACCTCAGTGGTGTAGCCTACACTCTCTTCCTGTCTTCACTCCTTCTCATTCACACACTCAAAAGGTGTTGTGGAACTACATCCAGCCCCTCCTTCACCCAAGCAACAAATCCAGACACAAAAAAAATCATAACTAGACACAGTTCAGCAATAAGAGGACTTAAAATGTTGCTTTTGTTGCCTTCTGTCTTCTCTTCCAAAGGAACTAAATTACAAAGTACTAAGTTCACAGGACAGTTGACCCTCAGAGGGCAAACTGCAGTGTTGTGTTGACTCAGGGGTTTTTCTCTCCTGGCTGTGATCAACTCTTCAGCTGACCTCGCCACTGCCAGGGGGCCAACACAACCACTCTCTCATCAGCCACTGCTTTATCACCAGCAACTACAAGACAAAGAGGTTCTGCTTTGTACCTGGCTGCAGCCTGCAAGATGGAAAGAGTTTATGATGGGGGGCTGGGAAGGGAAGGTGGGGTGGCAAGGCCCAACAGGCCACCTTGACCTATTCCTGCTCAAAGAACCTTGATGAACTTCTCCCATGCTCCCCACCTCTCCAACAATGACCTGGCCACTCCAACTACCACTGAGTTATTATCATAATTTCTGAGAAAGGCATTGCAGGGCCTCCAGAGCAGAGAGGCATCTGTGTTTTACAGAATGTTTTGTGTTTTATTGCCTTTAAGTCACTCATAGGCCAACGGAGAGGGCCCACAATGATAAGAAAACCAGTCATGTGAAAAATGAAGGACCTTGCCTACAGGTCTGAGAGGTGAGGAAGGGAAATAATAAAATACATGACAAATGTGGAGCCTGACTATATTTCATGTTCAAACCCTTGTCTCGCCTTCCAACCCACAGCAGTTCTAAAACATATGAGGAAAAGCTGGAAATAATAATAATGAATTCAACCGATCTCATTGCTACAAAGAGAACAGAAGCTTTTTTGCCCCCTCAGTCGCATGGTATATACTTGCTTTAAAAAAAAAATCCTGGCCTTCTCACTCCCCCACTCAGGTCCTTTGACAACATGACGGCTGTAAGATACCCAGGGGCATTCCAAGCTGCCACCATCCCAGCCATTTCATGTCCGAGCCCACCTGGGGTAAACAAAAAAAGGACTTAGAGCGACAGAATATTAACTAAAGAAGAGAGAGTAAAAAATAACTGAAAGTACTTTTTAGCCCGTCAAACTTTAGGTCTTAAAAAATACCACTTTCATTGTCTCTTTTGTGAAGTAATTCCCCTGCCTCTCCCCCAACCCCCTGCGGGCTTTTAAAGGTGCAGTATAACTAATGAAAAATAAAACATCTGTTTAATCTAGCCATTTCAAAGGCAAATCCCCTTTTGATCAAAAAATGATATTGATCTGACTGCCTTAGTTGTGTGTTGAGGATCTCGCCTTTAAACTTGAAATATCATGGAGTCTTTGTTGCAAATCAATACTGAGGCTGCTTTTTGAGGTTTGATTCAAAGGCCACAAGTTCCATTTGAATATGGTTGCATTTGCATGTATTATTTCTAGCGTCAGAATTCAAATTGACCTTGCATATAGTTTTGTTATAAATTAATGAGTAAAACATGATCTCGTCCTGGCTTAAAAGGGGGCAGGTCTTTCTCTTCTTGCTTTTTCAACTGATAATCATCCTCTTGTGGCTGGTTCATGGCACCTGACTGCTGCAGAGCTGGCCAGGTCACTGACAGGGAAACTGTTACAGGCACGCGGCCCCTGGTGGAATGAACTGGACCTAATATTGCTTGAGCTTTAGCATGTCTGTCCTCACCCCTCACTCTGTGTCTGAGGGGCCCCGGCATCGGGCCCCAGCTATCTCCACATCTCCCCATTTTCTTTAATTACACCTCAGCATATTGCATTTGAGCCATATGGAAGGGAGATATTGAGAACAGATAAGATGTATAAACTTCTGTCAACACTTCAGCATATTAGGTAGAGCTGGAAGGATATTATCTCTAGTCTATCCTTCCAATTAGCGCCCAATATCAAAATACATCAAGACAAGCCCGTCGACAGGGAGGAGGAAGAAAGATTACATAAATGGAGCCTTCATTTTTATTATTATTAAACAGTATTGCTTCCCTCCGTTTGTTTTCATTGCCACAAAAATAAAACGTCATTTCCACTGAGGGACCAAATAAAGACAGATAAATAGCCAAACTAAACCCAAAATAATTCACTGCACTCAGATGGCCCATGCTTGCTTTAAGGTTTCACAGTGGTTCTTCAAAAATGAATTGCTGCTTTATAAATAAAGTTTCACATGAGAAAACTTCTTTTACCCCATAAATCAAATCAAAAGGTTTTAAACACTGTGCCATTACAAAGGCATTTTCAATGAAATATCAGATTACAGAAACACACACTGGAGCAATGTGGATTTTTTACAGCAGCAGTGGCTCCATTATTTTAATAGAAAAATGTCAAGGAAAAACAAATTACACCCTAAACCCATGTGAGGCCCGTATCATCTGATCTGATATACAAAGAATCAACATGGCCTCAGACTCAGCCCACCTTCCAGTGACACCATGTTCACCTGAAAGCTACCATAAAGAACACAATTGTCTTCCTCACTAGAAATGATCTATACACTGTAGTTGTTTTGATGTGATTGAATTCACTGCCACCCAGACAGTGAGAGGTCATTCTTAGCCTCGCTCCAGCATCGGGATATACAGTATATACCGAGAGACATGGAGAGAATAAAGTAAGAGAGCAGCAGGATGAGGCAGTAGAGAGAGGTCACTTTGAGAAGCTGGATGCAAGCACATGCCAAACAGCGTCTCTGGATCTCCCTCTCACTCTCTCTAATCCCCTTTCTGATCCACCGACGCTTGAGCCAATCATTTGAGGACGACCACAACCCGTGATCACTGGGCCCTAATCTGAGTCCTCGGCCCGTCCACAGTCCACCTCAGACAGCACCGGCTGGCTGCCAGCAGAGGAGTGGCAGGCTTAGCCTTCTCCAGAGAGACAGCTAGAGGTTGTCTCTACATGGATGGGCACTTCGCAGCTCGGCAGGGGCGGGAGGAAGGGGCAACATAGCAGCTGCTCAGGGCATATGGGCAGAATTCATTAAGTCTGGCTAAATAAGCCAATTGTGGAGGCGGTAAAAAAAGTGTGCATTTGTATGTCTGATGAAGAGAAAAAAAAAAAGAGACCACTCACAGAATTTGAGCGTTGGACAGAAATATTCTGCCACACACAAATATTCTGAGCACAACTATCCTGTGTGATAGCTTCGTCCAGAGGTCCACTTGATGAAGTTGATTCAAGGCCCACCAAATGAAAAAAAACCTGGATCTATTTGTGATGGGCAGTGATTGAGCTGTTAGATGCGTAGATTGTGTGTCCTTGAGGACTTTGCTGTGCATCACCAAATGTCATGAGACTGCTCTCTGCCTCAGAAATAAACCTAATCACAATCTGTAAATGTTACAGCTGTTTCCCTAATAGACCTGGCCTGACTTTGGAGGTCTGCATTTATATTCACACACATGAACCAAAGACAAAAGTGAAATGCTGATACACATGACCACCATGTGTTGAAGCCACATATTTTACCAAATATGATCACATTAGAACGAATGCCATTTTAAATTCAGAAGTAAAGATGTTTCTTTTCCATTGTCCTGCCCAGCTGGTTCTACATTCAGTGTGAATTTCACTTCAAAGAAAACACACTTAATACTAGCAGCTGTTTTGTTCCTGACTTACATCTGTTCCTCTTTATCCAGTAAAAAGTATAATGTATGCTAATCCCCCAGGTGTCAATAGGAACCCTGTTCAATACATCTGAGATAATAGTGAAGAAGGGGTTGCTCCTATCGAAGAGCTGGAAGATAAAGTCAATGGCACAGTCAATAACAATAAGGTTGTAGGCTTTAATGAGGAATGTTAATTTGAACACAATCAAGTGGATTTCAGCTTAGCTGATTATCAACCTTGGACTTGTATGAGGGTGTTGATAATGCTGGTAGTAGAGAGAGGGCATTTTTTATCTGTAACAGCTATTTTCAGTTTGCCTTTTGGCTGTTTAAGTTAAAACTAACAAACAAAAAAGTGAACTTAAATAAAATAACGACAGGGTAAGACAATGCTGCACTGTTCCCTGCTCAAAGAACTTTATTATAAAAATTAGACAAATGCTGTACATACACTTTATACAATATAACTTCTGGAAAACAAACAGTAATTAAAGTTGACATAACTAAAGTTGCTGGCCCTTCTGTATAATGGACATTCACCTATCAGTCCCACTCAAGCAGTTTAATGCCGCAGTTCAAACCTCCTCCTAGTGTTACAGGCTATAGAGCCAACTCCTCTCTCTCTCCTTGATCCCATTCCATCAACAGCTCTGAGGACATCTCTGTAAACAGATGATCCCAGTCCCAGCTCACATCATCCTGCAGAGCAAAAGTGAGGCAGAAGTGAGGGAGAAAAGAAGAATTAGAGAGGCACTGGGAGACATACCAAGAAAGTGAGTATGGGGAATAGAGAGGAGAAGGGGGGAAGGAGAGCAGAGGGTGTTAATGTACACATCATAAATCTTGATTACCTGAGAGACGGAGCAGCAACCTCCCCTGGTGCTCTAGAAACAGCTGGACAGGCCTTCCTTGGGAGTTTATAAGCTATATTTACTAAAAATTCACTCACCTCTTTCACCTCCTGCTCCGGTGCTAAAACCTTGGTGAGGAGCTTCAAGTCAATCTCTCCATCCTGAAGAAATAGTGCAGTAAAATTCACTTAGCTTGCACAAACAGAGGTGATGATAGTTGCCACCTTGAAGAGAAGATGCATGAGAGCAATGAATGTATATAAAAATAAATGTCCTTGACTTACTAAGGTTTGGAATGCAGAATAACTCTTCAGATCATTGTCCAGATCTCTGTAGGTTATTACCGGATTCACCTGAATACTAACAGAGTGGCAGGAAGTCAAGTTTCTGACACACTTATACTGTAAACAAACTTATATACCAATCAAAACCGCATGCCACAGAGAAAATCTTGCTTTCAAACTGCATGCAAAGCAAGACTGAGAAGTGGCTTTGGATGAGTTTGAAGTTTGTGCAGACTTAAGCTGTAAGACTTCAAGCAAAGGCCAGAGAGAGCAGTAGATGGTTGCCAAGTGTTAAACACTTCAAATTGAAACCCAGCTGCTTATCTGTGGGTTGGAATTAAGTGGGGGGGCTCTCAAAGTGGCCGGGGCCTAGCAGTGCATGCCAGTCCTACTTACTGCACATTACACGCTACATTGCTCTCGCAATGAGTTCAATGTGGATATTATCTCGCACAGAGAGCAAGCCCCAGCCTAATAACCTCCACCACTGTCATAGCCTTGCAACATATTCGACACATGTCGACGCGTCTCTCACTGCCCTGTAAATCAAAGGGCCTGGTTAGTAAGGACCCTGGTAACAGAGTTGCATAAATCACACCCAACTGTTATTTCTCCATTTCCGCTCGATATACCAAAGCACTCTGCACCGGCATCAGTGGAGGACAGGTAACATCAAAGTCACCAGGGTAGCCTACTGATCCATTGTCCCGTGCATGGGGAGAGGTTAAAGGTCATGTAGTTGGAGGATCTGTGAGCCTCACTGGACACACTCCAAAGAGATTAAGTTGCTTGAGAGTGAATACAGTTTAAGAAATTAACTACCTTGGTGGAGCAGCAATTTGCATAGTGAGATCTTCTTCTTGCACTTCTTCCAGGACTGGAATCTCTGGGATATCTAAAAAAAAAAAAAGAAAGAGACCATCTGATATCAATTTGAGAAGTGGCAAATTTTAGAACATCAAATGACTATTCTGTATTCTTACCAATACAACAACACTGTTTAAAATACCATAAATCCCCCTGTGTATAGCTGCTAGAAGTATATGTGCACGTGCGATCATATCTATGTGGCACTTCCTCCCCTCCCTCTTGTGTGCTACATCCTCATAAGAGCTGCCCTGTCACAATAGCCATGCGGCCATGAATATTCAGAAGGTAAGGCGGCAGCTCATCCTGCTGTGAGAGGGGTGCTGGCCAGGGGCTCCCCAGAAAGCACCCCCTGCTACCTTAGCATTTGGGCCCTGTCAGTGCCGCCCACCCCCAGGACCTGCAGTGGCCGGTAGACCGACCTCCATGTCCACTCTGCCACTCCGACTGGGGCGGCATCCAGCCATGTGCAAGAGTATTTGCTTGCGGGCCCATCTGTGTGGGGTCGGAAGTCACAGTGCGGCCTGGCAGGGGCTGCAGTGCCAGGAGCCGCCAGCCCGCTGCTGAAACAGTGGGATCCCACTTTAATTGGCAAAACGCAACAGGATAGAGGATGGCTTCACTCCTAAGAAGGAGAGGGCAAACTTTCACAGCATTTTTCAGATGAACATATTAGGGCAGGGAAATACGAGAGGGATAATAGATGTAGATGGATGTTTGGAAACAAACAAGATAGTTAAAAACAGACAAGACTCTGCAAGTATTCTGCTGTGAATAAGTTATGCCGCTTGCCTATATTCATTGTCAAAAGGTTGCTGTACAGATAACAAACAATATACATTTGCTGTAGAATACAGACAGTTGCAAAAAATGTTGCTTTGGGTGTACGTGTCTCTGCTGAAACATATTTTCTAGTGTGGCAGTAGACTGCACATCCTTATTAGCTCTACAGCAGAGTGTTGACAGTGACAGAGAAAGAGAGAGAGGGAGTGGAAGCAAGAGAGAAAAGAACTGACAGATAGTGAGAGGAAAAAGAAAGAGCTGGACTGCATGAAGAGGGTTGTCAGTAATCTCTAACCACAGTACTGCACCCTGAGGGGAAAGTCAATAGAGGAGCTAAATAGAGGTGAAGAGATGGAAGTCTGCATCTGATGTGAGGAAATATCTTGGCATCTATGTCACCATTCCTTCAAAATAACCCCTGAAAAAACCCAAGTTGAACAAACATTGATTTTGAAGGAAGTAGGAGAAAATATTTTGTTTCTGAACATATTTCTGAGATAGATAAATCCTAAAAATAGATTGAACAAAACCTTAACCCTCAAGTTTTGTTAAAGACCAAAGCCTCACACTCTGCTGATAACTTATTTCTTTCTCTTTTTTTAATTAAACCAAATTAAAAATGCCATGCTCGTTTAGCCGCTGACAAGATTCATCTGTGTTTCTGATATCCAAATAAATGCGGGCACAGGTATTTCATATTCATGAGGCCCCGGTGACACTTTGTCCTCTCATTTACAAAGCACAGCGTTCAGCAGAATCCGTCCCCCCTGGACCCCCAATCAAATTTAATGGTCTTAGTGCAATGACATCAAAAAGCTTTGCCCGTCCGGCTCTGCAAACAGCTTCCTGGGTTGTCTATCTGTCCACATACTCTCTTTGTCATTTCAGCAAGTAATGCACTATTAACACACTCTATGAGAGTTCAATGTGAAGCTCAGAAGCATATGTTGTCTATGTGAAAAGTCTATTATTAAGTAAAAAAAAGGAACAACACTTTTAAATGAGCTTCAATTCCAACCTATTACTGGAGGTCAAGAGGGGCAAAAAAGCAGCTGCAAACAAGCCAGTGTCTTCTTCCAATGCAAAGGGCAACTCCATCAGGAGGAGCCGTCTCCCCTCAGCATGGCACACGTTACCCACACGAACTTCCTTCGCTCAGCTGGACATGTATCAAGGTGGCTTTTGTCTGGCAGCGAGAGGCCACATGTATCCTTATTACATGGTCATGTCCGGCTTCCTCACTGAAGCATGTAAATATCAAACGGGAATAATGTGCTGTGAATGTAGGTATACTCCCAGCAGGCGCGCACCAGTCAGCGACTTTGGGGAACAGGACGTCTCTTCACATCTCTTGGACCCCTATAATCTACGCAGGGGTCCAGTCAAATGATTACCTAGACAAAGAATCCATTTGGAAGGCTTATGGAACAATGGTGAACGCATCACAGTGAAAGTGGGAGACGGTGAGACATGAAACAGATGAGTGTGTTTGCGATACTGGTGCTATTTTAAGTGACCAGTACGAGGCTGTGGGGGCAGCTGATAGGGAGATGGGAGCAGGGGACCAGGCTAGCCGCCTCTCCCTCGTTCTCCCTCTGTGCTTGTAGCCAGTGGACATAAGGGATAAGGGTAGGGGACATAATCAAGATCGGAGGGGCTATCTCACTAACCCTCAGCACTGTAATTTCCAATACCCCTGCCTCCAGCTCTGTATTAAGAGGTCTCCCTTCACAGAGTAATAATCTTTCCAGCGGCATTAACTGCAAGAGAACCAAACCTCTGGTCCCTTCAATCAATTGGCTATTTTAGCCAGTGTGCTGACAAAATATGTGTGCATTTGTGTATGTACAAATTTAATATAGAATTACATTATAGAATTAACAAAAATTACTGTAACTTAAACACCATAGTTAATGTTTGGAATTCATTGTTATTTATTATTCCCGTGTAATGCCATTCATGTTTTGGAATACATTTATACTTAAATACTAACATTCCATTTTTCAAGCATCAAATAAAATGCCTCATTAACATCAGTTTATATTCATTTCTACTATTTTACAAGCTCTCGGTATATCACTGTGAAAGAAATATGTACCCTGCTTCAAAGTTTCCAATTTGAGTAGAATAATAAACAGCCATTTGCCTTCATGGAATTAAATATGAATTTTTCCATCTATAAAAAGTCATCACATATAGCTCACAAGTTTGAAATTGTATAAATTGTTTTTCATCTTCTTGTTACTATTAGCAGTAGTTTTATTTACAATATGTTAGCTTTAGTAAAAGGCTGTTAATTTGTTCATAAACATGCATATGTCTCTCAGCATGGGAACTTAACAATGCGTGCTAAGTAATCTTAACTAAGGCTATTTAAACCTATTTCCACTAATGCTTTGCACTGCAAAAAAGAACATTTATCTTCAGCAGCAGCTTGCTGAAAATTCCCCCCTCAGTCCAAACATTGTTTGTGGTGCACACTATTGAGCCCTCAGGTCACTCAGTCAATGCAGCAACGTTACCACTGGATCTGTATTCAGCAGCACCAGTCTGACACTTTGTGTGCATTTGTGACTAACTGTGTAGCTCTGGGTGGCGGTTGGCCAACCTCAGTCCAGCCTCGCTACTCTTCATCAGCTATGGATTTACATCAAATGAGCATATTCACTCATCATGTTGATCAAAAGGGTCACACTTATACATTCTGTGGTCAAAGTCAGCATTCTAACACACAAATCCATGCTGTATTCAAGGAGAAATATGGTTTGAGCATCTGCGAAAAGCGATGATCTGACTGTCTGCTTATCTGCTCTACTTTCAGAGGATAAATGTGCCAGGGAGGCACAGGAGGGCTCCTCTTTGCCCGTGAGGAGACACACAGAGTGAGGATTGCAAGGGTGCTCTTACCTCCTTCATCATCTGATCCCTGGGGACTTTGTGGTCTCAGACGGCGGCTGTAAAAACAGGAAGTGTAAGAGTATGAATTTGCTTTCAGAACCTAGCCCTAACAGTCATCATAGGGAATGAGTGAGTTGGCTCCTAGACTTTGCTTTGATGATGGGCCTGCTTTTGTTCTTTCTTTTGATAGGTAGGGTACTTGTTCAGTTTTTTACAGTCTGACTCAGACTTTACAATAGCAGCATCTGACAAAAGTGCTATGAGACGCAGTTGTGCTGTCTGGGTTAACAGCCTGCCAGTCCTAGACAAGATCACCTCTAAGGATTTTTAAAAAACAAACCCAGCTGGAGGCACATTCTGAATAAGTATTACTAAGACAAGACAGTTGTGACAGAAGCACACCCAAAGGGATTTTTCTGCAGAGTAACATCATCAGTTTCACACAAAGCCTCTGTCTCAGTATAGTCATTCAGGCACCAAACTCCAGCTGCGATGATGAGTTAAACATACAGGACCACGTCCTCTACCTGCCTCTCCTCATGTGGATGTCTATTCTGGTCACAGAATGGCATCAGGGAGGGTGAGGAAAAAAAATGGAATAAAAGGAAAACAGCAATAAAAATTATGGCAACTCAGTCACACTGGATTTTAATCATGTTAAGTGATTGTTCTTGAAAGGCAAGGATTAGTTACAACCAAGGACAATTGGAAAAGTAAAGTGCTATTTCCACTTTATTGCAAAGGGAACAAACATTTAAACAGGCCCATTTTTTTATACAAAAAAATGTTAACAGTCATGAAATTCTACTGACAATTGAAAGCGAACAATGAAATACAAATCCAACTTACTCTTCCAGGTCTTCGGCAGCAGGTCTTCTTGAAGATCTGTATATCACCAGAGAGAACAACTTTTAAACAAATTAAATAACACGTTAGACTGCATTTTTCTTCACAAGCCACATCTTCATCTCTGTTAGGGGAGTAGACAGGGGTTGTGCTTTATGTTCTTTCTCACTGTTTTCTCAGCTTTATGACCTGCTGAATTATGCAACTATTTTCTCTCCATTTAATCAGCTCAACTTGAAGAGAAAATGGCAGACTTTGAAGTACTGTATTCGACACTTTTCTGCCACAACACAGTATTTTTTGTTGTATGATGTGTTTCTTAAGAGAGAAGGGAGAAATAATGTAGCAGTATTACAATACAAGCATTTAAACTGTCCCTGGTTCTTTTTAATGTTTGTGCTGATGATTTGTCAAAGAAGCTGAAAGCCTGTAAGACACGGTGCATGACTGGTCATATCTTAGTGAACCATATTATGTATGCTGATGATCTTGTGATCTTTAGTCCTACTATTGCTGGTCTTCAGCAGGTCTTTCACATATATTCTGCTTATGATGTGGAACATGACATCGGATACAATGCCTGTAAAAGCAGTGTCATTATTTGTAGAACCAAGGAGGAAAAACATCTAAGATTTCCTGCATTTTAACAGTTGGGTAATAATTTTACTGTCTGTGATAAGGTTAAACATTTTACACATCTTATTATGGATCAAAAGACAGATAATGAAGATATCTATAGGCGTATGCATATAAATATGCATATTTATAGATGTATGCACAAGTAAACAGCCTTTAAGGCAAGTTCAGTGCTTGTATGGATAGCATCCACATTTCTCTATGTAGAGCATACTGCACAACTCTTTTATACTGCACACTTGTGAATAAACTATAGAAAAGTTAGTGTACAGAAACTTCATGTAGCTTATAATGATGCTATGAGAATACTGCTGAAGAGACTGAGATGGCTAAGTGCAAGTGAAATGTTTGTAGCTGCTGGAGTCAGTACATTTAATCCTGTGTTAAGAAATCTCATGTATAAATTTACCTGCAGAATCAATGCTTCTGAAAATGAGATTTTTGTGGGTTTAAAAAAAATAAACTTAAGTACCATATGTTACCAATACCCACATTGGACACACTGAAACAGCTGCCTTTTTGGGGGAAGGTGATTTGTGTGTACTTTGTACTGGTTTTCTTTTTGTGTTTTATTCTATTTTATGTGCTTTTCTTGTTCTTTTGTGGATCTTTAAATCTTGATAAGTTATTGATTAATCAAATAAACACAAATAAAACAGAAGAGAGGAAGCTCCATTTTTTAAATACAAAGCCAAAAAATGTGTTTCAATATAAGTTTTAATCCTCTTTCATAGAGCTAAATGCTTTTGTTGGTTCTCCTGGTTGAGTAGTGACCCCTAGTGGTTTTAAAGGTAATTCATTCTGTACTGCATCAGCCTTTTACTTCATGTTGTTTTAATTCTTTGACACATCCAAAACTCGTGAGCACAGACAGTCAGTGTCTGCAGATCTAAAAGAAATTCATACTTAAATCAATAAATAAATATACTTTTTTCTTATCCTGACCACATATAAAGAGAAGTTTATTAAAATAAATCTGTTCTATAAGTGGGACAATGACAACACAAGGAAGAAGTACGAAAATGAATCAAAACTTGTTTGTCAGAGTTACCACCTTATTTCACCATATAAGGGTTCCAACTCCTGTTGTTCTTCCTGAGTTTACTTTTTCCTTTTTTTTATTTTATTTCTTTGTTGAGGGGTGTTTTTCCTATAGGGACAACTGTGGGTCTGAGTACAAAGAACAATGTACTTTGTATATCAATGACTGCAAACCTTCTGATGCAAATGTGATGCACAACTTTAACAATTTAATTACAAATTTCCTGACTATAAGTTTAGGCAATCTGGGCAAATACGCTTCCAAGCACAAGAAAATAAAGCTTCCATAAAAATCTATATCAAATCTTATGGCTTATATTGTCATTAGTAGTGTAATGATCTTTGATTATTAATTATAAATAACCTATTCAGCTTGCTAATTCTAAGTTAATAATATTTACTCCTGCTTTGTCCACCTTTTGCACACTATTTGAGGCCAGACCAGCAGATTTCAAGCTAACACAGTCCAGCCAGGCAAGGCAAA
>VUQH01000072.1:9799-36182 GCA_015106775.1 Etroplus canarensis | reverse complement strand
AAGCGGAGCTGAGGGAGCCTACCTGCCTGCCCTTGGACAGTGTCCTGTCTGGGGGGCGGGGGTGGCGACACTTAAGACACATTACAGGCCCCTTGATTAAGACTCATGTAAGGCAAAGCGATAGACATGGTAAAACTGTCTGGAAAAAGTTGTTAGGGATAAAATATATTGTGACAACCTGGTTTCAAAGGTTCATCAATAAACTGACAGATCATTTAGTGTCAATTAGAAGTGATAGATCGACAAATCCTGGGATTTCTGCGCTGGGATTAGTGGGAGGAGGGCGGTGGTGATTGAGCATGAGGGGTGACATTGAAGGGAAAAGTCCTTGCTGGTTCCAGGGGGGACCATTACTTACTTTGTTTCAGAGAGGATCAATGCACGTGCAAACCCCTTTTACACCTCCTGTATTTCAATCACTTTGAGACAGGGAATCAAGCGGGGTTACGCAAAAGCAGAGTAGCAACACGCTGACCTTCTGTGAGAAAGGAAAGAACTATTGAGTTTGCTGTTTTCCTTGCTTGCACTAACGGTGCAGTAAACCACACAAATAAATACAATTGACTCAGCCTGTTCACTTCAATGCATCTCTTACATCCCCCCCCCCCCGACCATTCAGACTGAACAAAAGAAGCCCAGTGGCCGGCGGAACTACAATCTGTACTACAGTATATTAAAACATCTCATATTTGGTCAGTCAAGTAGACTATTAAGATTTAGACTTGTTAGTTTGAGACAAAGCCTTTTGGCAAACACCTTCCATCTGTTCCACATATTTCATGAATTCTCCATGTTGTGATCCCTGTGTAAAGAACAGACTGCAGTGGTAAGGGGTGATTAAGTGGCTTGAACCCCTATGATGAAGTGGCTAGCTGACTAACAGTGCCCTCCTGTGGCTGATGCATTAACCATGTCAATTACCGCCTTGCTCACAGATGAAGACGAATGGAGAGTTGCCTGCTCAGACAGGCTCCCTCTAACCTTGTTGATTCACAGCCTGAGTACCAAATATGCACTGATAAATAAGCTCATTCAACAGCATGAGGGTTCATTAATAACACATAACACAAGACCACGGCTCGCAGTCCCAGCTTAGTTTCAGTGTAGCCACAGGAGATGGAGGGGCAAACTTGAGAATACATACTTGGTAGAACCAGATCCAGAGCTTTCCTCTGCCCAGCCACCCTGCCGCCGGGCTGGTTTAGGTGGAGGGCCCTGGAAGAAGAAAGAACTTTAATAGCAAGTTTTGCTTAATGTCTAATCACCCACAATGATGATGAATAAATACTTTGAAAACACTCCAAAAGCTACTAGGTTTCACTCTTGGAAAATATAGCACAAAAGCAGCATTTTTTCATAAGATGTTGTGTTAAATTTCATTACAACTATTGGCCTTGTGTGTAACAAATACATAATTGATAATTAGGCTACATGTTTTCCCATATAACAGAAAACAAATCATCCATAAGAGACATGTAAAGATTTGTTTTCAACACTTTTTAAACTGCAAATTTGCCAGTAGAGGGCCCTCTTGTCTACAGCAGAAAATCAAGACCCCAATAGATAAAACAACTCCCAAACCTAAGCAAAAGAAAAACAAAAAACATAGCAAAAAATGTTTTGCTAAAGGCATGCTAACCATTTAAACCAATATTATAATCTAATCTTGATCTTAAAAAAAGTTACACCCCCCAAAAAACTCCTGTACCGTAAGCAACATACCTAATATATCAAGAACAGGATCATTTAGTGTGCATGCACTGAATAGTTTAAGTTTATTATAGTTTTCAGTACTGACTATTTGAAGCATTGGAACATATGGAGTAGAGTGTGGGAATTCAGTCTGGCCCTAAAATAGAGTCAGAAGGGAAAAAAATGACCCCCCTCTCTTTCCGCGTCTTTGATTCTGAAAATAGTAAACGGAGTATGCATCTTGATCCTGAGACCGGGACCCTGAGGCCAGCTTTTGAATGAATAAATTCCTCAACGTGCACAAGGGTGGGCACTAGACAAATGAATTAGGAAAAAAAGGGACAACATTTCTCATTACTAAATTGGGTCTGCAGAGGACAAAGTGTTCGTGAGGAATTTCTTTCATTTATGATGAAAGAGGAAATAATCTTTCATGGCTGGTTCCTTTACTGAAGCCATTTATAAATCTGAATGTCACCATTAAGCAGGGCAGAGGGAGGGGGAGCCCACGCTGCTCAACTGTATATTACCATTAATCGAGGGAGCTGAGGCTGAACGAGCTCCCTCAACTTTGTGCAATTAGTAACTGTCTCTTTAATAAGAACAAAGAAAGGATTACAATTATCAACGCTTTTTAGAGCTACATTTAAACATTTTTTTAGGTGACATGAAATCCTTTTGATGTTTCATAAAATGGACAATTTTCATAAGAGATGAGAAAATAAGGTCAAGTGTCTTTGTGTGTAATAATTGCATCCTGTGACAGTTATTTCATGCAACAAAAATGGAGAGGACCAAAAGAGTCCTGAGAAAGAAAACGAATCTGTGCATTCAATTCCTCATGACCAAATATGAACCTCACAGCTGTAGTAAAATAGTTATGGCTATTACAGCAATTAGTTTAGCCCTTAAGGTTTCTAATTTAGGATTCTGTGATGGTCTCTAGGGCAAGGAACTTGTAGTGGCCAAACCCTATGAGCCCATAAAAGCAACGAGTCTTTGTTTAAAAGGATGTCAGGAATGTGACCAATCAGTTGGGTATTTTAGGCAGAAGAGAACAGGGTTGATAAACGAAGACTGAAAAAAACGCCACCCAGTTGCACGACACTCTGGAAAAATGTACTGCATGTGCACAGCAGGTCAGAGAGGGCGCGAGAATACTGGTTCATACATTAGGAAAGTTGGCCTAATTTGGGAAGATTAGCCTAAAGCAAGAGCATTGCTGGAATACTTGCTCTGGGAATGTTGGCTGGTTTACAGTTTGCCAATCTAGGAGACGTGACTGATTCTTTAAATGCCAATGACAGTGCAGAGAAGTTATTTGTTGTGTTTCATCTATCATTTCTGATTTGACTTCTTATCATTGTGTGCAACATGATTCAAAGGCACTGAGATGCGAGCGTTACAGTGAAACCTCGGCTACGACTTGAAGCGATTCACGTAAAATCAGGCACTTTTAGGGAGATGATTTATAAGTTGGTGGTGGATACTTCATAGATAACTGAGCACAATTAAAATGTTTTGTGACTCTCAAGGTTAAAAGGATTTAGAGTTTGTATGAAGTAACACTTCAATCCCTTAATGCAACACATAAGATCCAACACACACAGGGCAAAGAATAAAGAGGAGCTATTCTGAATGTTGTGGAGGGCTATAAAACCTGCTGAAGTAGAAAAACAGCAACTCAAATATCACCTACATTATGCACTCCATTTAAACTTTATACCACGTGTATCCAGGTAGTTATTCTGAGTGAGCTGTAATTTGAGTTCTGAACATCAAATTAAATCAGCTAAACAGAAGCAAACAAGTTAGGTTACCCATGATAAAAAAAAGTGTTGCTATAAAGTTAACATCTGGAACATTAAGAGCAGAAGCCATGCAAACTCATTGCTTAATTCATGCTACCTACCTCATCATGATCCTGTGATTCATGTATGAAACAAGATCAGAATACATGTTTATGACACTTACTGAAAAGTGATGTTATAACATGCAGAGGTCTGTTATCACGTGATCACATACCTCTCCTGCTGAAGCAGAGGTGGAAGACTTCCTCATGTGATGAGAATCTTCAAATGATGACTGGTGTGTTGCTGGGCGAGCTCTCCGTCCAGATTTGGCAACCTGGGAAATGCGTGTAATTTTAACATGAAAACCACTGAATGTGACAGATGCGGGCACTAGCAATTGTTATTTGTGGTTTACAAAATAATTTGTGGTTTTACTTTTCTTTAGCTGTGACACTGAATGTTGTCTGGGAGTGGGATGGGCACTGAAAACAGGTTCCAGTTAAGAACTGCTTTTAAACTGTTCAGTTCAGTAGAAACTTTTGCACCCAAGCTTGTCAATGTTTTTTATAAATGCTGGCAGGTTGTTGTGACAGTTGCACATGCAAAACAATATCGTCAAACTCATGGAAATTTTGCACACCTGTATCCTTTTCCCCCCACTCTGTTTCTATACTGTGTTGAGAATCAGAGATTTTAAAACAACTGGCTTAAAAATGAAAAAGCACTAGGGTCATTTCATATAAAATCAGACAAATGTGGAAAAAATTCCCATATGACAAAAATCAGAATTCATTTTTTGGGGGGGGAGTTTGTACAATAACTTTAACATATTTTATGAAGGCATGAACACTTAACTGTCAACAGTTAAATGAATAATCCTGGTCCAGGACAGCTGAGGAGTTCTAGTGATCTTCACGAAAGAGGGAATACCTGGTGTGGGGCCAGGGGCTATTATAAGGGGGTGGGGGGACCAGGTGTCTTTGAAACGACTGGTCTGTCTTAGGCAGATGTGATGGTAGTGGAGATTCCATGATTGGTCAAGCCAGATGGCACTTCTCATATTAACATTTTGAGCTAGGTTTGAACGAGAACTTCCTAAGTACAAAAGATAGCCACAAGAGATTTTTAAGGTTGAAAAACACATTTAAGCTCTTAAAAATATCATGGGATACACTCACTGATCACTTCATAAGATTTACCTTGCTTGTAACAGGTTTGAACCTTTTTGTCCTCAGAACTGCTTAATTTGTTGTTGCATAGAATTAACAAAACGCTGGAAACATTACTCAAAGATTTTAGTCCATATTGATGTGACAGCATCACACAGCTGATAGAGATTTTTTGGCTGCACATCCATGATGCAAACATCCCATTCCACCACGTCCCAAAGGTACTCTACTGGATTGAGATTTGGTGACTATGGAGAACATTTGAGTACAGTGAACTCATTTTCATGTTCAAGAAACCAGTTTGCGATGATTTGAGCTTTGTGACATGGTCTGTTGGAAGCAGCCATCAGAAGATAGGCACAATGTGGTCATTAAGGGAAGGACAAGGCCAGCAACAACACTCAGGTAGGTTGTGGTACTAAGGGGCCAAAGTGTGCCAAGACAATATTTCCCCTTCAGTTACACCACCATTATCAGCAAAACCCACTGATACACGGTAAGATGGATCCATGCTTTCATGTTTACATCAGTGTCTGACCCTACCAACTAAATGCCAGAGCAGAAATCAAGATTCATCATACCAAGCAACATTTTTCCAGTCATCTATTGTCCAATTCTGCTGAGTCTGTATGAACTGCGTCAGATTCATGTGCTTAGCAGACAGGAGTGTGGCCCAGTATGGTCTTTTGCTGTTGTAGCCAATCTGATTAAAGAGTTGACAAGCTGTGCATTCAGAGATGCTCTTCTGCATACCTTGGTTGAAATGAGTGATTATCTGAGTTACTGTTGCTTTCCTAGGCTAGGATGTAAGGGATAGGGTGAGATGGAGGCAGATGATCCACTGTGGTGACCCCTAACAGGAGCAGCTGAAAGAAGAAGAAGACAGTTGCCTTCCTATCAGCTTGAAGCAGTCTGGCCATCCTCTGATGACCACTGGCATCAAAAATGCATTGTCTCCCAGAGAAATGCTGCTCACTGGATATTTCCCCTTTTTATAATAGACAAGCAGTTTCTGAAATACTTAGACATCCCATCTGGCACCAATAACCATATTATGTTCAGTCACTTGAACATAACATGTCCCCAGTCCGATGCTTGGTTTGAACTTTAGCAGGTCCTTTTGCTACATGCCACAGTGCCAATGGATAATGACCCAAAGCATACTGCAAAAGCAACCCAAGAGTTTCTCAAGGCAAAGAAATGGGATAGTCTTCAATGGCCAAGTCAGTCACTTGATCTCAACCCAACAGACCAGCTTTTCAGCTAATAAAGGCTGAGCATCACATGGGAGGAAACAGCATTTGATAATCTCAACAGACTTTAGTAAGACATTTACCGCAAAGTATTTTCATTCCATAATTAAAAACAATCCTTATTTTTATGTTAGTCTGTCCTATTACTTTTGAGTCTCTGAAATTGGGGACTATGAAAATGGCTTTAATTCCTAATCATATAATGCAATTCTTTCGTCAAACCCCTAAAAATTAAAGCTGAAAGTCTGAAATCCAATCACTGTCTGATTTAAAATTCACTGTGGTGATGTACAGAGGAAATATTGTGTTTGTGTGTGTGTGTGCGTGACTCTACTAAGTCACAGTCACATTCCTTGTTTTGCATAAGAGCATTAGTCATGTTTCTTCGGATTCATTTGATATCATTCATTCATAGATATACACATAGTTAGAAAAACAATTGTAGAGCACTGTATTATAGCCTGTCAACAAAAAGCAGCTAACTGTACTTCATATTTTTATAGTATACACAGTACAAGTATTTTGTATACACAGTACTGTGTAAAAGTCTTAAACCACCCCTCATTTTTTTATATTTTGCTTCCAAGTAGCCAGACTTTTAAAAAAAATTTTTAAAGTGGTCCTGAGCGATAGTTCTTATGCTTTCTGAAGGTCTTTCAAAGTTTTTCTTTGGTCATTGGCTGCATTTTCACTCATTTTCGGTCTAGTTCTTGTACCTGACCATTTTCAGAGGAATATTTTTGGGGTTTTTTAAGCTACTTAACAATGACCTATCAATCATTCAAGTATAAAAAGGGCACTTAACACAAAGGGATGAACCAGTGTTGTATCTATACATAACAGACAACTTAGCAAAGGACCAATTTTAAATTGTATCTTTAGGCACTTTGCTACTAGCTGCCTGTCGCATAAACACATAATGTGTTACCATTTCATTAACTGAATATATGAAAAATGCCAAAGATAGCACAGTTTGGCAGACATAATGAAGAATTTTTGCCCCAACAAGGTGATTCCCAAAGACCTATTAGATGAAAACTTGGTGTATCTCAGCAGGGTGTGCAGTGTGTACGTAAAAAAAAAATCTGAGACGTGGACAAGTGGAGGACAAAAGAAGAAGTGATAAGCCTAAAAACTCTCTGCAGTGGATGAACACTATCTGAAAGTCATGTCCATAAGAACTAGGAAAAAATCCAGCAAAGACCTGACACGGGACCTGAAAGATGCATTTGGCCCTTCATCTACTGTTTGCTGAAGCCTCATCAGAAATGGTCTCAATGGATGGGTGGCTGTCAAGTTGCCATTCTTAAAGAAAGGAGACAGGGAAAAAGGCTGCGATATGGCAAACTGGAACGAAAATCAGTGGCAACTGCTCTTATGGAGTGATAAATCCAAATTTGAAATGTTTGGTTCAAACTGACATCAAGATGTGAATGTTAGTGAATTTCTCCATTGTGAGCTCAATAAAGTTCTATTCTATTCTATTCTATTCTAAGTACGGAGGACGTCAGAAGAGAGGTGTAGTGAGCGTCTACAGTCATCTGTAAAACACAGTGGTGGCACTGTCATTGCATTTCAGCCTGCAATAAGCATGGCAACGATCCCAAACACACTTCCAATGCAGTAAATGCTTACCTGGAAAAAACAAATAATGGAACAGCCCGAACCTCAACATTATGAAGCAGTGTGGGGTCATCACAACAGAGAACAGAACAAAAGGGAGCCAACATCCAAAGAAGAGCTTTGGAATGCCTGGAACACTATTCCTGAAGACTACTTAAAGAAACTAAAAGAAAGCTTGTCTAAGAGAGTTCAGGCTGTGAGGAAGAATAAAGGTGGTCATACCAAACCCTGACTTTCAAGCTCATTAGAATAGTACAAACTGTTTTTACCTCATGTACTGTATTTCCATTTATGTTTGCATGTTTCCATGAATCCTAGTACCTATTTCCCAACTTCCTAGAACATATAAAGAAATGGGGGTTGGCTCAAGCCTTCAGCAGACTACTGTAAATGTATTTTCACACATTACACACGCCAGCAAACGGAGATGAATGTGGCCCGGAGCATCCTCTGGACAGCAGGCGTGCTTTCCTTTTATGGAGAAAGCTGGCAGCAGTGAAATGCAGTGGGAACACAGTATGCGCATATCGTGTATGTTTTTGGATGGAGTGAAAACAGGTCAGTCAGGTCACAGTTTACACGGAGCCACCAAAACATTCAGCTGTGCCTGTGGGGGAAGTTTCGGCTAGCATCATGCGTGGCTACCCGCGTAAGTTAAAGTCAGCTGAATATTCAGACAAACCTGAATAAAAATGCTGAAAAACCGTGAGTGACAATGAGTCTGGGCAGGTAACTGGTAAGGTTAAAGCGCACCTCTTATTTACTGACTGGCTCATACTAGCGTAAAAGAAGCTAAATAGCTAGCACTAGCTTCGCCGAACCGCTATAAAGTGGCCTCAACTCGTCATACAGAGCTCAAAGTTAATGCTACGCCGAGCTTTATTCCCTCCCTTAGTGGAATGCTTACGATATAAACGAGTCACTTACATTTCTTACTGCTCCAGCATCTTCGAACTGAAAGTTATCTTCCATGTCTCCCTTGCTGCAGCAGCTAGGCCACCTTCTTCCTGGAAACCAGCAAGCGTCGTACAGCAACGCTCTCCATGGTAACGTAAACCAAGAGGAAAGTCCGTTTCAGACTGAGTCAGATCTCATCAGCAGTCAATAAATAAATAGCTGCGTGTACTAATAAAATACTTATGAGCAACCGATTACAATGCCCCTACTGTCTGTATGTAATAACAACAATAATAATTCCTGTACTACAGGATCTCCCCACACATTTCTGCCGAACAGACTCCCTCAGCAGCATTATCTCTCATTCAAAAAACGAGTTTTTATGAAGTAGTTCGAGCCTTTTCTGTATGAATTTATGATGGAAAAGTCTGTATCTACTGTGCAATAGTCTTGAGCAACCCTTGTTTCTTTACATTTTGACTTTATTGTAATTTTACCCCAGCATGGTGTGCAGTGTGTCCTTAAAAATGTAGAGGAAAATGGACAAGTGGAGGACAAACGAAGAAGTGGCAGGCCTAAAAAAACAACCTGCAGCAGATGAACAGTATCTGAAAGCCATTTCCATAAGAAATAAGATAAAAAAAATCCAGCAGAGCCTGACACAGGACCTGAGAGATGCATCTGGCCCTTGAGCCATCTAGTGTTTGCTGAAGCCTCGTCAGATATGGTCTCTATGGAGGGGTGGCTGTCAAGAAGCCATTCTAAAAGAAGAAAATGTGGAGACATGGCTGAGGTATGACAAATTACACAAGAACTGGGATGGAAATTATTGGCAAGAGGTCTTAAGGTGTGATAGAACGAAATGAGAAACTTTTGGTTTGAATCGTCATCAATATGTATGGAGGAGGTACAACAGTGAGCGTCTACAATCACCTGTAAAACATGGTGGAGACTGTCATGGTTTGGGGGCTCCATTTCAGCCAGTGGTGTTGGGGAGCTTGTCAAACTTCAAGAATTACGAATGCAAAAACATAGTCAGATTATGATTCATCATGCAATACCATCTGGAAAGCATCTGATTGGCAATGACTTCATTTTTAAGCATGACAATGATCCTAAATACACTGTCAATGCAGCAAAAGCCTACCTGGATAGAAAAACACATAATGGAACACTATCAGCCATGGACTGGCCTTTCCAGAGCCTAGACCTCAACATTATGAAGCAGTTTGGGATCATCTTGACAAAGAACTGAACAAAAAGCAGCCAACATCCAAATAAAAGCTTTGGAACGTCCTTCAAGAAGCCTGGAGAAGTATTCCTGAAGACTACTTAAAGAAATGACCAGAAAGCTCACCTAAGGGAATTCACACTGTGTTGAAGAAAAAAGTGATCACACCAAATACTTACTTTCAAGCTCATTAGAACGGTATAGAATCTGTTTTTACTGTCTTTTCATTTGTGTTTACACTTGTTTTTGGTAAATCCTTGCACTTATTTCCTGTTTTCCCAGAAAAATCTAAAGAAATGAGGGGTGACTTGAGACGTTTGCACAGAGGTGTTGGTAAAAGTAAAACACACACACACAAAGAAAACCCCACACACACCAGGTGTACTGGAACTCAATGCAAAAAGATTCTCGGGCATTCTGTATTACCTCAAAATGCATTATTGTGCTTTGTCTTCAGACACCCCTCATTTCTTTTTCTTCTCTATTTTAGTATCTTTGTTACATTGCTATTAAAGCCATCCATCCATCCATCCATTTTCATCTGCTTATCCAATTCAGGGTCACAGGGAGGCCGGAGCCTCTCCCAGCTGTCATAGAGTGAGAAGGGGGTACACTATGGGCAGGTCGCCAGTCCACGGCAGAGCCTACCATTAAACCTTTTGTGTCATTGCGGCCACTATATTATTATGGGGCTCCTAATGCGTGTTTATGGAGGAAGGATGTCTGTGCACATTAAAATCATTATAACACTGAAAATTTCAGCAATTTTTCAAGAGCTTGTGTTTGTTTTTGTTATCCCCCCATGCCACCCTATTCAAAAATATTTAAACATTTCTGGAAACGTCCTGTCTAAATAGGGAGGACGATATCTCATCTGTAGTGCAATCACCAGTTGGACAGATTAAAACATATGGCCATGGTCAGCTCCCCCTGTTGTCCGCTAGATGTCGCTGTCTCATTTTATAATGTCGAAGAGGGAGGCTGCAGCAGCGTGCAGCGGGTCACAGCAGCTGGATCTCCTGCTCCGCTGTGCACCTTTCAAAAAATCCTACTCGTTAACTTTGTCCCTCTTTCTTCAATTGTCTTTCCTCCGGTCATTTATTTTGCATGCCGCTGAAAGTGCGCAAAAACATAACGCTCCACTCCACGGAGACCTCTGTCAGGTTCCATAACTGATGTGGATGGATGAGGAGCGCACAGCCAAACATCACTGATAATTTCCGTCATATTCATAAAAAGGCAAATGGTAGCTATTCACTTGACAGTGAATGCAGTCTGTGGGCTTCTCTCTTGCGAAATCACATTGCCCAATATTACATGCATTTCATTCAAAAGCTATGTGCCAGCATGAGGTTTAAATTCAGTTTTACTACAGAATAGGGCAGAGCACGTTGTCCGCGCTCCGGCTGTAATCTGCTGCCCCTCCCTCAGAGACGTCACCGTTCGTGGATATAAAGTCTGAGTGAGCGTGGAAGGAGTCCGTAGTGGGTTTGAGGTGGGACTGCGGGGACGCAACAGAGGCGCACCGACTCCATATAGAAAGCACAAGTGGATGGAAAGACCCCAAAGCAATGGAGAAAGTGAAGCGCGGCGCGGCGATCGGCCCCCTGTAAACTAAAGAAAAAAAAGGGGAGAGATGCCTGAATGAGACAAGGGGGATGAAGAGAATAATTCAGAGTTTTGCTGAAGAGTTGAGATCTTTTTCCAGAATTGCACGGATTCGCTCCCATGCAAATGCGCATTTCGCAAAGATGACATAGCACTTGAGAAAATGGGATTCCTCCAGGAACAGAACTCACTCACGACCTGAATGAAAAGATAAAAGGGATTTTTTTTCTTCTTCTTCTTCTTCTTCTTTTACTTGACAAGCCTCGGTTGTGGGTGAACGCAGAGTGAAATATGAATCCGGGCAGAGCACTTCTGTTTTTTCTCCTCTCCATCTGCGTGACAGTGACTTTCTCGCTATCCACTTGCACCACTGTGGACATGGAGCACATACGGCAGAAGAGAATGGCGGCGGTCCGGGGACAGATTCTCAGCAAACTCCGAATGACCAGTCCTCCCCAAACGACAGGTCCGAGTCAAGTACCGTTTCAGGTTCTGGCACTTTATAACAGCACCAAGGAGCTCATTGAGGAGCTGGGAAGAGACCGGCATCAAAGCTGCGGACAGGATAACACGGAGACCGAGTACTACGCCAAAGAGATTTACAAGTTCAACATGATCAATAGTCCATCAGAAAACAGTGAGTGTACTGCTTTTGGTTATGAATGCTCTCATTTTTTTCTTTTACAGCCTCCCATTTTTACCCGATCAACCACAAAGCCCCCCTGTCCTCGGAGCAGGTGAATAATAGTGCCTCAATTTGCCTTCAGTAAACATTTTTAAAAGTGTTATTCCATTATAAATCTCTTTAGTTATTTGCGCGCAAACCCCCTTCGTCTAGCTATTTTTTTTATTATGTATCTTTTTGATGGAGTCCGCGCAGCTTTTTACGCACAGACGCTCCCTGGCGTCTCGCAGAGGAGAGGGCAAAGTAAACAGTCTAATTGGAACGAGCACAGTTCCTCATGCATACCTCACACCAAATCCATGGGAACCCCAGCCTAAGTCTGACACATTCCTGACAGAGGAAAATTCTCAGGCTGTTAAATTGAGTATTTATTGCCAACTCCAATACCTCATTTCCATTTTCTGGCCGCGAGATTCCCAATATTTTTCTTCCACTGTCGCTCACTCCTGTTTCCCCGCTATTTCCTTCAAGTAGCTCCGCGTTATGATCTAATTCCCTCGTTCATCCCTATTGGTATTTCCTGTATAAACTATGGCCCATTGATTGTTCCAGAAATCAGAAGCAGAAGCTCGCCGGGCCGCGCACTCTCTCCAGAGAAAATCTAAGTGGAGCAGCTGGATTTGCGCCCATTCACGGTCAGAGGTCGGTTTGCGCATGCTGCTGCGATTCTGAAATCAACAGGTGTTTGTGCAATGCACTGACGCTGAGCAGAGCCCGGCGTAAGCCCCGAATCAAATCCGTTTCACAGGTCCCGCAAAGTGCTTCTGACATTCAAAATACACAACTCGGGGTTTATCCGCTGGTCAGAGGTAGTCAGAGCTCCCAAAACAAACAGAGGTCTAAGGAGTGGGATCAGCGATGGCCAGGTGCCCAGGACACATCACTGGCCTCATGCTGTGGGCCATACTGTAGGTGATAATACAAGACATGAACTTATTGGCAACACTTTCTGCCCAAAGGCTTATTCAAGGGAGAGATTGTTTAAATTATCAGAAGGTGCCAACATGCATTAATTAACAGTTTATTCTCCCTTTCCATTATGTAATTTTAAGGAGAGCTGGGCATGTTGCAGTATGTAGAAACATAATGTCTGTCACCTTGGTATTTCTGCAGCGTAGTTCATTTTCATTCCTGCTCAATATAATGAGTTTTACATCCATCGCTTTTGGAAGGTGGGAGCGTTTGGGAATAAATTCAAGCTTAGCTTTTTCCGTGCTTAGTTAAGAAGTTAAACAGAAACCTTTCTCTCATACTTCAGTGCATCCCTTGCTCCGGACTACTAGACACCACCACTAATGCAATGCAAAGCTTTTATTTATGAGTAGATGAAGCAAAAATGAGTGCGAGCAGGAATTTAGAGCTTCCCCTTTCTGGTGCATCACAAGGCCAGTGTGGACAGCACTGTTGAGGAAATTAGATAAAGAGCTGAGGGATGACCTGTAACACAATAACAGTTGAAGAGTCTACTGACTGGCTTTGCTCACTGGAGCATGCAGCTTCAGTGTAATTTCAAGCCAATCATTGACTCAGTGTTGGGTCAGTAAAAAATGAGGACCAGCGCTGAGGACAGCAGAGCATCTGATATATGGGATAGTAGAAAGATGATGTCATCCGAACAAACAGAGACAGAGGTCTTTGGTCTGCTCCCAAAGAAACAGCATCTCTCCAATCTACTCCCACCGCCTTTACCGTTTTTGCTTCCTCATCTTTAAACTAGTGGAAAAAAAGTTGTTGTTTTTCTTCAGAATAGAGGTCCATCACATTATTTCATCTAGACTGCAGTAGTTGAAGTCTACAGTCTGGTGGATGAAGAAGAGAAATCAGACTTTTTTCTGATGCAAAGTAACATTTTGAATTCAGTCTACTAAAACATTAAAGTTAAATTTTACGTAACTGATGAGGAAAAATCAAACTTTTCCATCAGAGCGTGATGCAAATTCACATTCCAGATGCTGCAATTTAAGCAAATAATAAAGAACTCCAGCTAATAGAATTTCTGTTATGCTTTATGAGATCTAGATACCACAGCAGCTGGCTAGCACCTGCTGACTTGTGCTTTCTATTTCCTTTGTTTACCTACACAAAGCTCTGGAAAGACTGACATCACGACTGTCCTCTGGGCAAAAGAGCAGAGAGAGGTGATTCCTTAGAGCTTTGTTCAGGGAGCTTGTGTGTCATCAGAGGATCCCAGACACCGGAGGCTGAGCTTGTGTCAGGAGTTGAGGTGTGGTGGATAGCGTCTGGGCGAGGCAGCAGAACTATTCAAATGTCTGCCTCCAGGCATTTTGTACAACTTTAACCCTAAAGCCCTCATTTAAAACCCATATGTGCAAATGAATTGGGTGATAATGTGAGAATGAGGTCAGCTGGGCATCATTTTGTTATCCAGGTTTTTATATGCAACTATAAATACACTTTTGCAAACGTGTTAATGGCAGTATCTCCCAATAAAACTCAAAATAAACAAATTCTCTGATCTCAGAACAGTGTGCTATTAACCCAAACTCCGAGTAACGGTAGATCTAATTTATTTACAGAGTATATTTATTTTAATGTTTTACATAGACACTATAAATCTTTAATTTCTGCTGGATTTACTAGTAGAAATAAAATCCTGGAGAAGCTCACAGAGATAATTTGTGCTGTGTCAAACAGTTAATACATTAAGCCTGTGTCATACTGTGATACTCTTAAAAGCTATCATCTAAAAATGGACAAGGTCAAATCAATTTCTGAATGTATCTCATTTTAATTATCCAAGCAATCCCCTTCCACTCACCAACATGGAACAAATTACCTTTCAGACCCTTGGCAAAAATAAGCCATAATGTGAAATCCACCTAAAACCATTGCAATGGGAAAAATGAGGTCATCCAAAAGGAAACCAAAGACTTGATTAGAATTTCAAATCTCCTCTCGAAGTGGGGCTTTCCACCTTCTGTGGGGGAGACGGACCAGTGAGTGAGTGAGGGGAGGAAAGGGCTACTGAGGTTTCCTCCTTATAGATTGTGTGGAAACACTGGACAGATATCTGGCTGGGGACAAATGAAAGGTCACCTATAAATAGGGAAAGTTGAAAAAAACTTTGTGGAAATATCAGATAATGACTGGGAGGACACTGAAATAGGATTATGGGTCAAATGAAGTACAGATACTTGGAGATGTGCAAGTTCCTTTTGCATGACACAGAAACAGCTTAACTTCTGAGTTTCCATTTGTCCCAAATCTGCTCGAGGTGCAAATCAGCTAAAGGTGCAGTGCCCCTTTCAACCATCAGCAAATCTGAGGCTTGGTAATAAAGCTTAAGCTTGAAGTAATAAATTAGCCATGGCTTGGCTGTAAGTGACTGTTTCCATTTGGCTCATAAAAAGTTTGCTATGCGCTTGTTTTGCTCAACACTGCATGTGCTGGGCCTGTTAAAATAATAAACTATTCAATGGTATTATGGTATAAAAGGAGTAAGGCTTCAATGCAGCAGGAAGCTTTTCAGATAGGCTCACAGTATGGCCATTCATTTGGCTGATTCTGCTAAAGGTCGGCATTGAATCACGAACACACACACACACACACACACACACCGTGTTAAGGTGTAGAGTGAGTTATGGCTTGTCAAGTACATTTTCAGTGGTATGGTGGAGTCTCTCCCCTCAGTGGTTAGTCAGGTACTGTTCTCCTCCAGCACGTGAGCTCGCATGTTCCCAGCTAAACCTTTGAGTTCCAGGGAATACTTGGCTTCTGGCTGAGCCCTCGGCGCACCTGTTGGGCTCAAGTGCTGGTGGGAGGAGGAATACGCTGCTGTCCCACTGTAGCCTGCTCCACTAACACATGGGACATTTGGTTTTCATTTCATGACTTCAACTTGTTGCTAACTCGGACCGCACAAAGCATAAGCAGATGGTTTGTGGTAATGGCTCCCTAGATAGACTAGAAATTGTTTTTAAAAAAAAGAACTTTTGTTTTTGTCCTCAAACTATGTAAATTTGCAGAGGGAATCCTCTGCAAAAGGTTTATCAATAATCAGAAGGTAAACATGTCCGCCCCTGTGAGGATGTCAGCGGAAAGTATGCTTTTCACAATGAATTATGAGCTTAAAGGGATACAGACAAAAATACAATCTGATCTTTTTTTAATGTGGTCTTATATGACATTTTTAAAGTCACTGATGAGTCATCATTTCCATTTTACCTGCAGATGACCTCAGCGCGTGCCCCAAGGGTATCACCTCCAAGAAATTCCTCTTCAATGTGTCAGTCATGGAGAAGAATGCCACCAACTTGTTCCGGGCTGAGTTTCGAGCCCTGCGGATCCCCAACCACAGTGCCAAGAAAAATGAGCAGAGGATTGAGCTCTACCAGGTGTGTGAATTGACCGTTCATTTCCACTGTTAGCAGAGCACAGGGGGGTTGTGTGCTCTATTTCTCTCAGAAGGCCTGTGTAGGTCAGTGAGAAAGATGAAAACATTTATATTAGGGTGTCCAGCTCCCTCACCCTCTCTTTTCAAGTGCTGATCATTATTCCATGTGGTTAAAATCAAATGGATTCTACATCAGAACAAATTTAAGAGCTTGTGCAGCCGTTTTTAAGAAACCCTAGATTACCATTCGGCAGTTTCTTCTTTCATAGTTGTCAATCAAAGCAGCTGTCCATCCATGTCAAAGCAGTTGTCCATCTGCGTTGGACTATATATATATAATTTGTGATATTAAGCATTTTTTGAAGTGTGTTAAAGCATACATCTGGTATAGGTCTGTGTGTGGGGTGGCAAGAATAGATTTTTTTCTGTTTCCTCATTAATCTCCCGTGGGAGACTAGGAATAATGATCAGGTTCCAACATTTCCTGCCAGGGAGACAAGCGTCTCCGGACTGCATACCGCCTCTGAGGCAAGGCTCTGGCCAGTGCTGAATACAGACTGTCAGGCCTTCAGATTGTTTCCAGGAGCCTAGGAGGAGATAGAGGCAGGGTCACCCACTGGGGGAGTAAATGGAGCTGCTCACTCGCCCCCACACTTTTCAGGCTGGAGCTGATTGGCAGAGGGCTGAGGCTGGCAGGTCTCTGGCCTCTCGTTCCCACAGGAAGGCAGATTAGATGCTGACATTGTTCAGGAACCTGGTTATCCATAGCACTGTTGTGGGGCTAAGTGCTTATACCCACCACCCAAACACATTTCTCAGTACAGATAAACACCGTTGTTCAGAGTCTTGCTGGTGGAGATATAAATGCCCAAAATACACGGCAGTATTTTCCTCCTTTGTTGGTTTTGTACATTTGGTAGTCTTAAAATTAAAAACGAGTTAGAGCATTAATGTCCTCAGAGATATTTATACTGAACTTTGTGACGCTACATATGAGGAGGATAAGCCAAAGTTTAAATGGCTGATGTGAAGGACAGCCAGGTTCTCATTGGCAAAAGGGTAAGACACAGGCATTAACTTGCAAAATGGGGATATCAACACAGGGAGTCACTTTTTCCATGAAGAGTAGACATTTGGCCCAAAGGCATCCTGGAGAGTCTGGCTCAGACAGACAGCCTCGATTCTGTGTGCGCATGTGTGTGTAAAAATAAAAGAGTTTATGCAGCTGGGTCACATTTTCATCTTTCCTCACAGATCCTCCCGAAAGATGACCCCAAAGCCAAACAGCGCTACATTGGGGGCAAAATCGTCCTGACGAAGGGAACGTCTGAATGGGTCTCCTTTGATGTTACAGACACAGTGAGAGAGTGGCTGATGTACCGACGTGAGTGGGACACCACATTTTCCTTGCATCACACCTTATTACATGTCCTGCCAATAAGAATTGGTGAAGCAGAATGGTCTTGGGGAAAATGTCAGTTCCTTATTTCCCTCTGCTCTTATTTCCCCCTCAGAGACCAATCTTGGCCTGGAGATCAGTGTGCATTGCCCCTGCCACACTATCAGGCCAAATGGCGATATTATCGAGAATGCCAATGAGGTTCTAGAGGTCAAGTTCCACGGTGAGATGGCATTTGATAACTAACTTGTGATGGTTTAGATTTGCATCAGCAGGCTTTGCTGTATTTCAGAGTTATGAACCTTTGCTTTTGAGTTGAATTGATAATCGAGTACACAAAACAGCAAGAGTGCGCTGAATTAAGAAATACATTTTAAGAAAGTTGGTTAAAGTTAAAAAGTAAATAACTTTTTATACAATTCTTATGTCTATGAACCTGTTTAGCTTAACTTTGCACGAAGACTGGAAGCAGAAGGGGGAAATAACACTGGTTTTAATCTTCATGCCAGGCCACTGGATGTTTTAAGGACAAACATTGAATCAAAGTCTATTAAACCTTCTCACCTCTCTAACAGCACAAAAGCAAACCATTTCACAAAATGTACAGCAATCCCTTGAGACATCTTTCTTCTTTTCTACTGCAACACATTGTTGCACTGTTTTAGGAATGCATCTGAGTCTCATATATTGTGTGTTGAGCTCAAATTCTTTTTCTTTCTGCAACCCCAATTCCAAAAAGGTTCTGATTCTGAAAATATAAATAAAACACAATACAAACCTCATAAACCAATATTTTATTCACAAAATAAGAAAACGTATCAGATGTTGAAAATGAGACATTTTACTATTTCATGAAAATACTAGCACATCTTAAATTTGATGGCAGCAACATGTACCAAAAAGTTGGGACAAGGGCAACAAAATGGCTGAAACAATAAATGGTACTAAAAAGAAGCAGATGGAGGAAGATGCTGCAGCTAATTAAAGTAATTGGCAACATGCCAGTAGTGTGATTGGGTATAAAAGGAGCAGCTTAGAGAGGCAGAGTCTCTCAGAAGTAAAGATGGAAAGAGGTTCAGCAATCTGCAAGAAACTACGTCTACGCAATTTCATTATAAAGATCCTCAATGCAAAATCACAAATAATTTGAATATTCCATTAACTACCGTACATAATATCATCAAACAATTCCTAGAATCTGGCGCAAGGAACACAACTGAAAACCAAAAATCACCACATTGGCTCAGAAACACTTCCAGAAATCACTGTCTGTGAACACAGTTGGCCATGCCATCCACAAATGCAAGGTAAAGCTCTGTCACTCAAAGAGGAAGCCATATGCGAATATGATCCAGAAATGCTGCCCTCTTCTCTGGGCCAAAGCTCATTTAAAATTAGCTCAAGCAAAGTAGAAAACTGTTCTGTGGTCAGATGGATCAAAATTTGAAATTCTTTTTGGAAATCATGGGTGCCACATCCTCCAGAGTACAATGGAGAGGGATCATCTGGCTTGTTGTCAGTGCTCAGTTCAAAAGCCTGCATCTCCGATGGTATGGGGATACAGGCAACTTGCACATATGGAAAGGCACCATCAGTGCTAAAAGGTATTAAAAGGTTTTAGAGCAACATATGCTCCCCTACAAACATGTCTTTTTTAGGGAAGGTCTTGCATATTTTAGCAAGACAAAAACTACAGCTATCACAGCAGCATGGCTTCATAGTAGAAGAATTCTGGTGTTGGACTGGCCTGCCTGCTAGACCTTTTGCCCATTAAAAACATTTGGCGCATCATGAAACAAAAAATATAACAAAGAACACCCAGGACTGTTGAGCAACTGGAATCCTATATCAGACAAGAATGGGACAACATTCCTCTACCAAAGGTCTAGCAGTTGGTCTCCTCAGTTCCCAAAGGTTTATTAAATGTTGTTAAAAGAAGAGGGGATGCTACACAGTGGTCCTGTCTTAACTTTTGGGACATGTTGCTGCCATCATATTCAAGATGAGCTAGAATTATTAATGAAATGGCGAAACTTGTCTCTTTCAACATTTGGTATGCTTTCTATGATGGAATAAAAATATTGGTTTGTGAATTTTGCAAATCGTTGCATTGTGTTTTACTCATATTTTATGCAGCCTCCCAAACTTTTTGGAATTGGGCTTATATAGGTTTCCAACATTATTGCATTGTCCCGACTCACTGGCCAGACTGTGGTCTTGGAGTCTGCGTTTAGCCAGGATTTTTCTCCACTTTTGATCTTTCTGTCTCTCAAGATGTTGTATTAACGATTACGAGCAAGATAACTATTCAGCTTGTTTGACTTGCTCAAGATAGGCATCTAATAAGTTTTTTGTTGTTGTTGTTGTTGCTGAAAAATCTGGTTTATTCTCATTTGCACTATTTAGGCACATGTGGGTTTTTGGACTGATTTACATTAGTTGGTCTCAGTAGTTTATTGGCTCATTTTTTAATATTTTAATTTATAGTGCCTTTATAGGATGTTTGAGAAAATTTTGATTTTTTTTTGGTAGTTAGTTATCAATTGGCATGCCATTGTTCCTTTTAATGTTAAATATAGACCAATAAAACTCTTAACACAGGGCCTCTCTGGGATGCTCAGCTTGGTGATGCTGTGAGGGTTGAATATACAGACTGAACTGGACTGAAATTGTTTTATGCCAAATCTTTTGTTTTAGTGCATTTACTGCCTCATTGAAGTTACCTTGGACACTGACATGAAGTTCTTGTATGCAGTGTGTTCTAAAATAATGTTTCTCAGGAGAATTACTAGTTGTTATACAGCATCACAATACTCTTATTATTATTATGCAATTGGTCTATAAACGTCCCTTGTAGTCCAGTCATCAACATGTTCCTCTTGCAGCAATATTCACTGAGGTCTTTTTGTTAAGATAATGGGTTTCCTTTGTAAGAGGAAGAGAGAGGCACGGAGCATGGGAATACAATCGATCTGGTATCTCACTTAGGATTGGGGCCCCCAGGCCCTTGGTCCTGGGAACACTCTTGACTGGCTTGGCCACAAGGAATGTGCTGCCACGGTGCTCAGACGTTTGGCCCCAAATTAAAGAGGGCTGTACATATCCACCAGC
The DNA here is from genome assembly GCA_015106775.1 of Etroplus canarensis. Classification (NCBI taxonomy): domain Eukaryota; kingdom Metazoa; phylum Chordata; class Actinopteri; order Cichliformes; family Cichlidae; genus Etroplus; species Etroplus canarensis. The sequence goes on along the minus strand of VUQH01000072.1, from coordinate 15,367 downwards.
AGCATCTCTCCTGAGATATCCACTGCTTTAGCTATCAAGGATAGATTGGATGAGCAGACACTGGCCTGGGGAGGGAAATAGAGGAAAAAAGGAAGTTAGAGGGACCAGTATGAAATCCAGGAAGGGATGAAAAGAGAGACACAAATGAGTGAAGTTGGGCCTGGAGAGTTTCCATATGTAAGAGTTACAGAGATTACACTGATTATAATTAAAGTGTACTTTCAATGAAGCCAGCTGTTAAAGCACTGCTGTCTTTAAACATCTTTAGTTTTATTTTGCATTTTTTTCTCAGTATCCTTCAAACTAAAAAACTTCCTCCTGCAGGTATGGAAACAGAGTTTGATGATGTACGGATGTACCCCCACCTCATCCTCATGATGCTGCCTCCCCACAGGCTGGACGCCCAGTCTTCCTCCCGCAGGCACAAGCGGGCACTTGACACCAATTACTGCTTCAAGTAAGGCTCATTTGCTCAGCCTGGAAAATGTAATGCACTACTTAGAACATTTCTCATCACCTTAAAAATCTCTAAAACAATTTCTTTGGCTGCACCTGCACTGGCAATTTAAGACATTTGACTATACCAGGCTAGTTCAAATACTACAGACAGGGTATACATTGTTGAAAAATATTCAAGCAATTAAAATATCAGCTGTCTAATCTCAAAAACATGACAGGAAAGAAGTGTAAATGGGCACAGAATACAGGGAATAAACTTGTTAATCATCCTGACGAGCATGGCAGAGGTACTCACTGATACAAGTCAGGATCTGTCCCAGTACTAGCACATGCTACCTCCTTTTACACACTGTTTCCTCAGCTCTGGATTTCCTCTGACAGGCAGTTACAAAGACACCTGGGCTAACTCCAAGAGGGAAAATAAGGGCACACCTAAGACTGGAATTTCTGAACTTGTCTCTCATCTCTTGACTGAGGCCACAGTGTGGAAAATGTATACTCAATATTGTGCATTATCTGTTAAATCATGAGTGTAATCACTTCTCTCCTTTCATGTCTGCAGCAATTATGAGGAGAAATGCTGCGTGCGAAAACTATATATTAATTTTCGGGAGGATTTGGGTTGGAAGTGGATCCACCAGCCTGAAGGGTACTATGCTAACTTCTGCTCTGGCCCCTGTCCTTACCTGCGCAGTGCAGATAATACCCACAGTGAGGTGAGACAAAGTGCCCCAATACATTCAAGTTGTGAATCTGCTTTTGAAAATCTGGTTGCTGAACTCCATCTCTTTGTCATCTTTCTTGTGTAGTTGCTGAGCCTTTACAACACCCTGAACCCTGAAGCATCCGCCTCTCCCTGCTGTGTTCCTCAGGACTTGGAGCCCCTAACCATCCTCTACTATGTGGGTCGCTCCCCAAAAGTCGAGCAGCTTTCAAACATGGTTGTCAAGTCCTGTAAGTGCAGCTAATCTTCAGGTCTTCAGGCCCCGTGAGAGGCATGGGATTTGATGGCTCACAGCACTGCTCTGAAGCGGGTATGAGGAATTAAAGTGGGCAATGTACAGTTTGGCCTCCATGAGTACCTCTTCCCCATGCTTCAGCCTTGCCCAAGCCCTTAAAAAATGCAGTCCACTACTCTGCCCATCATTGGCAGCATGTACTTAGAAGACCTGTCAGACACCACTTCAACAGAACTCTCAAACCCATCTGACCTCTTGCTGACCTTCAGTAATTACTTTTTGACATCAGAGTTTCTCATGTTTTTTTTAATTATTATTTTTCCAGCATTTTGAACAGCCTGTACCTCATGACTATGACTATTGGTATTCAAAGTCTGTTTTCACTAAAAGAGGAACAGAACAATAATTTTCTTGCTATGACCAATCCATTCTCAAGGACATACAAATTGCATTCAAAAAGAGAAAATGACTGAGAATGCAGACTAAACTCATCATCTGTCAAAGAAAAAAGAACACATCTCTTGGCCCAGACACAGCGGACACATTTGAATGTCCGAGCTGGAAACTGACGCTGTGGGTGCCGCAGCTCCCTACACTGTTTGTTTAGGATTAAATGCTGTTGAATAAAAATTATCTTAGGAAAAAGAAAACATGCTGGAAACTGATCTTTCTTTCAAAGTATTATTTCCATGGTTATGTTTACCTCTGTAATGCAACAGGACGGTGATTCCAGGGATTGTTTCATTTTAAAGTGAAGCCTTTCTGTTGTATGAGATGATGTATGTCACTAAGTGAACTTTACTAGATCACAAACTGTAAATTTTTTTCTTATTACTCTTGGAAACACTTTTTTTAATTAAAGATGTTGGACAGACAGTTCATTTTTCTTTATTGTTGGAGTATTTATGTTTTAGTTCATAGGTGATTAGGGTGCTTTATTTTAAAGGTCAGTGGGTGAATTTTGAAGAAAACAAAACAAAGTCCAGTGTTTGAACAAATGAACAAATATATTTACAGTCACAATCATCATGTTTTAAAGTCTTCCATGTATTCATTTCATTGTTGTTTGCTACAAACAGCCTAACTGGTCCCAAAAATATTACATTTCCATGCATATTGTAAACAGTCAAAACAGATTATAGCATGGTACAGCCCATGTGGAAAATAAATAAACATTTAATATAGTTTTTTCTATGTTTTCAAAGTTTTGTACAAACCCCATTTGCAGAAATGCTGGGATATTTTTAAAAAATCCATAAAAACACAAATCTGTGATATGCTAACTCATATCGACCTTTGTACAACTGACAAAAATGTAAAAAAAATTCAATCGTTTTACACAAATTTACATCACAAATTTAGAATTTGACAGCTGCAACACACTCAATAAAAGTTGGGACGGAGTTAAAATACGATTAAAAAGTGCACAAAATTTTAAGTAACAATGGACTGGAAGACTCCGCATTAAGCAGGCTAATTGGGAGCAGGTAAGATTGCAAAGAATATATTTTTTTCAACATCTACACTACATAATAGTGAAAAAAAATTCAGAGAATTCCAAGACATCTCAGCATATCAAGTGTAAGTTAGGAACCCACTGATGAATTTGCATATACTTCAAGCCCTCAGGTCACACTGCCTAAGAAATTGTTATACTACAAATATAGTCACCCGGTCTCAGGAGTGCTTTGGAAAAGCACAGTCCAGTCCTGGATGCAAAAATGCCACTTGGAACTGTATTATGCAAGGAGGAAGCATACATTAACTCTATGCAGAAATGATGCTAACTTCTCTGGACCTGAGCTCATCTAAGATGGAGTGAGTGACTATGGAACTGTGTGCTGTGGTCAAATGAGTCCACATTTCAGCTCATTTTAGAGAAAATTGGGTGTCACATTCTCCATGCCAAAGATGAAAATGACTATCCAGATTGTTATCAGCAAAAGGTGAAAAAGCCAGCATCTCTGATGATGCGGGGGTGCATCGGTGCCAACAACATGGCTGAGTTGCATGTCTGCTAACATACCATTGACTCTGATGTGTGTATATATGGATTTTAGAGAGACATATGCTGCTAACACACCAGCATCTCTTCCTAGGATGCCCATGCTTATTTCAGCAGGACAATGCCAGACCATATTCTGCACAGGCTACAACAGCATGGATTCATAGACACAGTGTGTGCTTTTCTGGCCTGCTGTGAATTCAGATCGATCTCCTATTGAAAATGTATGGTCATCATGAAGAGGAGAATCAGACAACAGTGACTGTTGAGCCACTTAAGTGTTATATCAAGTAATAATGGACATTTGCAAAAGTACAACAATTAGTACCTTCAGTTCCAAAATGATTAAAAGTGTCATTAAAAGGAAAGGTGATGGAACACAATGGTAAACACGCCTATGTCCCAACTTGTTGAATGTGTTGCAGCCATCAAATTCTAGATTTGTGTATATTTACAAAATACAAAGCTGGTCTGCAAAACTACTAAAAATCTTTGAACTACTGACAGTGAATAAAGGTTCCTGTAAATTAATATATCACTGATTTTTGTTTTTATTTCATTTTGGAAAATACCCTAACTTTTCTGGAAACTGAATCAGAATCAGAATATTTTATTAATCCCAGGGGGAGAATTGCTTAATGCTTGTAAATGTACCTTCGGCTGCTCTCTTGTATTCTCTCAAAGGGGTCCCCACACATTGGTAATTTGGCAGAAGTTTTGCGCCAGATGCCCTTCATGATGTAACTCTTCATGGTGAGAGGGATGTATGGCCCCACCTGAAATCAAACTAGGGACCTTTCGCTTGGAAGGCGAAACCACTACACTATGGAGACTTAAACTGCTTATGTCTCCAAAAAAAAAAAAAATCATGCCTCATACAATGATTTATTCGTTAGTGGGTTCTTTTGCATTTAAACTGTGTGATAAAAATCCAAAGGAAGCCACATATATGAGCAAATCACAATGTGAAACATGAAAGAAAATATATTTATAAAACATAAATATTTACTATTAGAAGGAATGAGAAGTTTTTTTCTTTTCTATATGGCGTAAACACAGTTGTATCACCACATTACATTACACACATTGTTGTGCTGTTGGACTTTTGTAATTCAGTGTACGATGGCTTTAACAGTTACAAATTCACAACATGAAATTTAACATCAATAGCACAAGTTACAAAAACATTCACTATCAGTCACATATTAAAACAAGTTGAGTTATACTGCATTGAAAACTACAATCTGTGCAAACTCACCCTGATGTTATTCATCAGCTATGAGATAATCATGCACAAAATTCAAGTATTTCAGACAAAGTAATTATAAACATACGGTAAATCTGCTGACATTTATCTTGGATGTTTTTTTTTTTTAATAAACACACCCTGAGTGAACTCATTATATGGTCCCAAGCAACAGAATATCCGTAAGGACACTGATCTCCTGGCACAGTATTAATCTTCATTACACAGTCATGTGAACAAGAAAAGTTTTCACAGGACTCTGTGATAACCTAAGTACACCCATTCTGCTTCCATAGGAATTAGGAATGTAAGTAGCACACAGGTGCTGCCAATCAAATGCACTTGATTAATTGATCATCCATGTTTAGTTTCATGACAATACAATTAGAAAAAGACTGAATGAAATGTCAAGAATTTGGCCAGTATGTCTCCACCTTAAATCTGACCCTGTGTAACCTTGACCTTGAACCCCACAATCTAATAAATGTTATCAGATATTCCTTTCCATCAGTCATTAACCACAGAAAGTTTGGAAAAGATCCACCCAACAAGTCAGATCCTGCAGTGGTAATTACATTTTCAGTGATGACAACCTGTGATCTTAACCTTTTACTCTATGATCTCTAAAATTTTCTTAATTCTTCTACCCATCATAGTAATAAAGTATATAAAATCTGGCCAGGATCCAGCAGCCCAGTAAGCTCCTGTGATGGCAACAAGTATTTCATTAATGACTCTGTGTGACCTTGACCTTCGAACCCACAAGCCCATAAATGTTATCCAATCTTATACCCATCATAGGTATTAACCCAATACAAAGTCTGGTAAAGATCCAGCAAAGAAGTCAGCTCCTGTAGTGGTGACAAGATCTGGAATGGACAGACAGATGGATAGAGAGG